>JBBMKA010000009.1:5732835-5757783 GCA_037833695.1 Sechiopsis laciniata | reverse complement strand
ATAAATGTATATATATATATATATATATATATATATATATATATATATAATTATCGATTCCAAGGATCGAACTATGACTTTAAAATAAAAATAGATCAACACCAAATCAGATAACCAATCGCACCACCAACCCATTTGATCTCATTGATGGGTACTAATAGACAATGATTTCCATAATACATATATATATAATAAACCTCTTCTCTCCTTAATACCAATCCCTAAATAAGTTTTTACAATATTTCCTCTCTAAAACATCAATTGCCAAACAAGTTTTTGCAATATTTCTTATCCAAAACACCAATTCTAAAACATCAATATATAAACAAGTACTTCATACCTCCAAATCATTCCACCTCCTCTCCTCTCTTCTCCCCACCTCTCATCAACTCCAAAATCCAATCACCCCTATCTGTTTTATTTATTTATATATTACTTTTTACTTTATATTTATATAATTCTTATTCCTTCCTTTTCACCGCCCTTTATTTTATTTTTTTGTTTATATGGGCGTGCATATATTCTCTTTCTATATATAGTTGATTTATATAATTATTCAATTTTATAATTGTGTAGTCAAGGGTGTTTGAGAGAGAATTATACTAAGTTAGGCCACTTGGCAAGTTCTGTAGTTCATTTTTTAGTATTTAAAAAAAAATTGAGATTACAATTAATTAGGTATGGGAATTCAAAACCCAAGACTTCTTAGTCATTAAGCATACATTAATGTCGCTAACTGTTCTTGTTGGCTAAAAAAAATACTTTTACTCAATAATATATAGTCGCTCTTTACTACTTTTTCTAAATATATTTTATTTCTTTTCACATTTTTTTAATTGATTTTCTCTGTTTTTTGTACCAAAAATTCACAAACAATTATTCACAAATACCAAAAAAAAAAATTCTTTAGACTATTTCAAGCTTATATTATTTTGTATTAATAATTTTATAAATAATTTATCATTTGTTATAGGGAATTTACCTTCAGCATCACAAATTACCTCTCGCATTATATTTGCAGCACAATTTCTAAAATAATTCATCTATAATACATGATTTTCTATCAGCGATAGAACTCAACCAGTGATAGAATGAGTGTGATAGAACTTTATCACTGATTGAATTTTATGGGTGATAGAACTAAATTTTGATTCTCTGCTACAAATGAATTAATTTTGATTTTACGCTATAGATGCAAATATTTTGTCTTTTTTTATTATACATGCAAAAACCCCTTTATTATATTCTTTATCTCGGTTTCAATTATTATGATAAATCATTTTTCTTTACAAAATCATGTAAAAATATTTTAAATTTATGAGAATAGTTTTTTTGTTTTTTTTATAGTTATCATATAAACTCTAATATTTAATTTTATAAAAAAACTATAATACTTATTTTGCTGAAAAATTAAGAACATATCAGACAAGAGATAGAAATTTGGAGATCTAATCGAAATCGTTGGTGGCGCATTGGCCTCATGATTTGGTGGTAATTCAGTTCAACACCACGATTGCAGGTGTACCCTTTATGTAGGGTTATACACTTTCAGGAAAAAAAATTCGGCCCCCCAATCTATAAAGGTAGGATCCGCCCCTAGATAGAGAGCTCAATGAATAAGATAAAAATTGCAATAGAAATTAAAAATGACGAAGAATCAATTTTTATTTTATTCAACAAAATTTGAGCGGAAGAATTATAACCAGTAATCTCATGAGTTTTAGGTTATACAAGATACTACTAGAGTTATGGGAGGCATAGAGTTTTCACCTTCCTTTTCCTTTTTTATTTCAGAATGGATTTTACTTTCCTTACAAATATATACAAATAAAATTTATTGAAACCTTAACAAAAGTCAATTAGTTATACACTCGAGCGTGTTTGGATAGGGAGAAGGGAATGAGAATAAGAATAGGAAATGAGAGAAAAATGACTTGAAGGTAGGAGTGTTCAAATAACTCGACAACTCGAATAACTTGAACCAATCCAACTTAATTTGACGGGTTGGGTTGGGTTATTGATAACTTTCAAGAATTTAGAGTAATTGTGAGAAAACTATACTGCATTATAAAACAAAACTGCAGGAAAGCTTTGCTCTAGCATCATAATTAGGGAAAAATCGTAATATCCTCTAGTTTTTCTGTTTAAGATAAATGCTTTAAGGTTCTATATCAATTGTGGATGAATGTGTGATTTTCAACGTTTTACTATACCTGATTTTTTATATTGCTACAGTATGTTAATGGAGCAAAGTGTGAAGTATGTTAAAGAAATTTTGTAGTTGTGGTGACTGAAAAGCAGATTTCCGTAAGTTGCAAAAATATCTAGGGCGGGACGTGTGTCGGTAATCTAAGCGTAGCCATCCAATCTCAGCCATTGAATCATAACCGAGCTAGCAGAGAATGTCGTTGAGAGGAAGTATTTAAGCTGTTGCTCGTCATTGTTGCAGGAGATCCTAGAAAAGAGCGATTCCAAAGACACGACGGAGAGTGTGGTCGGAACAAAATTTCTTAGGAATTTCGTGAGCTGTAGTTTTATTTCTACTATTATTAGAGCTTAGTTTTAGATGTATTTGCTTTCTTTTCCAGTAAGTTAGGATAACTTTAGCATTAGTTGAAGCATTTGTCGGAGTTGCAGAGCATTTGACTGAGTAAAGAGTAGAGTTATTGATTCAAACTAGGCTTCTTCTTATCTTTGTTTTCCATTTTTGTATTCTTTACGCTTTGTTGAGGAACACATTTATTATCATTCACCTGAATATTATGAACTTTGTTTTGGAATTTGCTATGAAAATCTTTGTTGTCATGAGTAGCTAAACTTATAATCTGAAGGATTTAGGTAAGTAGGAGTAAAATGTTGTAGCATAAGTTAGGAAGATGTTGAACTATGAACGTGTGTTGATTTAACTTTAAATACATTCCGTTTGATCAATTGTTTGAGTTTGTTTTGTTGCGATTCTGAGATAAGAGTGACAGAAAGAACTTGCATAGCACACACCAAGTTTGTTAAGCTTAAACTTGAAATTTGGGGAGCGATTAGAGATAATGCCCTCACTAGTGCTGTTAACTCTATTCTTATTAAAATACTGAAGCTCGAGCGAGACAATGTGCGAGTAGTGCAGTAGTTCACTTCTTACCGAAATACTTGTTGATGTACCAATTTACTCTAAACATTCCGAAACTAACCCCGATACTTTCACATAGATTAAATTTGATACTATTATCCTTTGCAACTAAACCAATTAGAATTTCAAGCACCTTATTCACTTTGTTGTAGCATTTATTTTTCAAAAAGTAGTAACTAGAATCAACACCATATTATCCCTTTTTACCTTAACTCTTATTTTTGTTAACGAAATGAATTTTACACCAAATCCCTGTGGAGATGACCTTTATTGGATGTAAACTTGCTACAACAAGACTGTGTATACTTACACATTCTAATTCGAGAGATAATTAACGAAATTGAAAGATATAAATATTTTGTTGAAGCATAGTCAGATAAACTCTCGAAAATTGTCTAAGAGTTATCAACTTATTTGAGTCGTGAGTTTAGATGGTGAGGAATCTAACTTTATTGGAAATAATGAACGAACACAATGACACTAAGGCCTTGTTTGGTTTGTTGTTTGTATTTCGGGGGTTTGGATTTAGAATCCAAACCGTAGTTTGATAACTTGTAAATAGTGTGGCATTTGATTCCAGGAGTTTGAACAATGCAAATCTAGAGGTTGAGTAGTGGGTTTGTATTACAGTGGGTCTCACACAAGTTTGAAAATGTGATTTTATTTTTTATATGCATTCTCATTCTTTACCTCTCATTAGATTTATCTTCTTTCTCTTGTTTTTTTAGTTCTTTCTCTTGTTTGCTAACTCTCTCCCTCATATTTGTTTCTCTTGTAGAAAAAAGAGTCCAAATTTCATGGAAATTCCAAAAAAAATCCAAATGGAAACAATTAAATAAACTTAGTTCTTAAAAAAAAAAATTTTTAAAAAAAAAATCCTAACTTATTGGTTTACTTCTTTAAAATCAAGATTCCACCACAAAATATTTTTAAGAAGTGCCATCTTATCAACTAAAATTTTCCTTAAAAAATGATCATTCCACTGATTTCTCGCAAACTAAACAAGTCGTAAAAGAACAAAGCGCACAACTAATGGAGTGGCTCAAATGGTTAAAGAGAATTTTGGAGTACTTAAGGTCATGAGTTCAATTCATGGTGGTCACCTACTGTTTTGGTGGCATGATTTGTGGCCGCCAACCCACTAATTATTTTAACTAGTGGGTTCAAACGTGGATTGGATTCTAATTTCATTTACATAAAATAAGCTGTCAAATATGGCCTAAATGGTTTTTAAAAAAAACCTCCAACTGTGAAAAAACCAAAACCCACAAAAGAAATAAAACTTACCATATTAGTCAAATTCAGAAAATAATTACAAATTTAGTCACTTTTAAATAAAATTAGCAATCATAATTATTAATAATAATACGTAATACTATATTAATACATTGAACTGTATTTATGACTATATGCAAATATTTTCAAATTTAACTACATTTATAATTAATTATTTTAGGACCACGCATCAATAGGGCCCTTCTGGAAGGAAGTCCTCTAAAAAGGTTCTCACGTCTAATAGACCCCAAAAAATAACAAAATTCCTACCTAGCACTAGAACCTTTTCTTCTATCGGAACAACAGATGTGGTAGCAACTTCTTGGTCAACCCTAAAGACATTTATGACTAGCAAATAATTAACCAAACCCCTCAAGGAAGTCAAAATTCTCGAGAGTGTTTGAATAAGTAGTTATATGAAGAGTTAATTTAAGTAATTAAAATGAGGAGTTATTTTGAGTTATTAGAATTCAGAATTGCAGTAATAGTTCGTTTGGATGTGAATTTTTATAGAGTTGTGGACAATAACTCGTTTAAATGTGAATTTTTGTAGAAGAATTATAATTAATAACTTATTTGAATGTAGATTTTGTAGAATGGTTGCAAAAATAAGTGATTTTGAAATAATGAATTATTTTGAGTGATTAAAAATGAATAATTATTTTGAGCGATTACAATAACTCAATTGAACGTTATTTTTTAAGAAGTTGTAAATGTTCATTTATAACTCTTCCACAAAACCAAAAATCAAACACCCCATACAAGATAAGGCCAAATCTACTATTGATCAGCTCTGGAGTTAAAATAATAATCAATCATCAGCTCACAAATGTTTTAATTTTTTTTAATTGTAGTATACATGAAGAAAAGATCTTCTAAGTTTTTTTTTTTAAATCCGTCAGGCAAACTTGTGCACACTTCAATTATTTTTACCTGATTTTACAATATTTGATATCTTGTGCACACTTCAATTATTCTTACCTAATTTTACAATATTTGAATATCAAGAAAAATCGACAAAAAATTGATGCTTGGATATGTGGGCCACAGCCTTTTTTATTGTCCTTTTGACAACTAGTCGATGGTTGTTCAAATCTCCCAGGTTGAATTTAAATATAATCAGAGTGAGCTAATTCATTGTATCTGAAGATAGAATTTGACAATCAACGTCTAAAATATCCACACGAAATTAAAATAAAAAGCCAAAATCAGAAAATAAACCATGTGTATTCTGTAACAGTCACAAGCCAAGCAGGCTTCTAAGAAAAATCCTGAAAAAATGGTCCTATATCTTTGTTATACATCCAAGAGAAACCAAGAAACAAACAGTCATTATATTTTAACTGTGACCCAAATTCGCGGGAAGTTGTTAGAGGATCAGTACCAAGGTCACTGTCCCTATATTCTTGTAACCACCAGCTAAAACAAAAACTCAGGCACCAAAGAAACCAAATTCTTGCCAAAGGAACTCATCCCCATAGCCTACTGATAAAGCCCTTTCTGTCCTTTTTCATTCTATTCTCAAGAGATGGGAAGTCGATGAAGTTAAAAGCAAGGTCCAGAACAATGGGATTCCGGGGGATCGCCTGAAACGCAGGAGGAAAGGCTTCAATGCGTGGAACACTCTTGGTACTCGAATCGCCAATTGCAGACTCATAGTTGTCGAGGCTCTGAAGGAGGTATTTGACCGGCTGTAACATATTTATGTTTGAAAGATGTTAGCATCCACAGGCAAATGTAAACTAATATTAGAACATGTGCTTGAAAAAACATGGCTTTCCTTTCCCAACAAAAAAAAAGAAGCATGGCTTGCCTAGAAAGAAATAAGAATTTGGTGTATCTATAAACAGAAAACCAATCAAAGATGCTCAAAGATTTACTACACAAGTCAATCGGGTCTGGACTTCGGAACGGGTAATAGTGGAGCAAAGCTCCAATTTGCCGGTTTTAAAAGAACATATTTATACAGGTCAATCGTTTATAATATGGTCATTGAATCCAAAGGACCAGACCAAGAAATTCAAGACAAGTTCATTTAGTCTGGTTCCAGCTTAAGAAGGAAAAGACAAACACAATAAACGTGTTCAGTACCTTCTCTGCTCCAGTCAATGACATGTTAGAGATCTTCTTCGACAAATTCTCTGGAGCCTTCACTTCCTCAATAATTCCAGTTGCATGCTCTATACAACTGTTAGCTCTGCATTCCTCAATCAATGTCTCCAACTCTTCGATCATCTTCTGTTGCAAAATTTTAAGCA
Organism: Sechiopsis laciniata; assembly: GCA_037833695.1. Lineage (NCBI taxonomy): Eukaryota > Viridiplantae > Streptophyta > Magnoliopsida > Cucurbitales > Cucurbitaceae > Sechiopsis > Sechiopsis laciniata. The sequence continues at coordinate 5,751,126 of JBBMKA010000009.1, read as the reverse complement.
GAAGTTATTTCACTATGCAGATTAAAAATGCTTGTTTGGGAACCTACATTTAAAACAGTTTTAGTAAAAATCTACTTTTGTCATCAAAATTGTTTTTGAAAACTTTAGTCAGGTAAAGGTTAATGTTACTGGCACTGTCCACCTAAAATCACAAATTTTAAGTCTGATCTTCATAAAAAGGAGAGCTTGTGTACAAACTAAGAAAAACAAAGAAGAGACACGTTTCACTGAAAATTTATGTTCGCTTTGAAAAAGGCTTAAAACAGTTTCAAAACCTCAACAAAGATTATAAAATATTCCTAAGAGGGAAGTGATGTTCCAGTTCCAGTTCCACCAACAGACTATTGCAACAAGTTTCGGCAGTGGAAACTACCAAAGATATAGTGTAACAGCTCATGATCAAGTAGTTAGACGGTCTGAGTCCTGAGTCGAGACTATTACCTTTATTGAATTATGTTAAATCATCAAACAACCCAAAAAAGCTTAAGCTAATAGGTTAGAGTAAATTTAGTTATATCAATCAATACTCTCCCTCACTTGTGGGCTTAGAAATTATTGTACTATCTTAAATCACCAATCAACCCAAAAGCTTTGGGAATTATATCAATCAACAATCCTATCAACAGACTATTCTACATGACACATACTGGTTCACTGATATCCGCCGTATGGAGTTTTTGTAAGGCATTTTCAACAAGGGAGCGAGCATGGCAGTATAGTACATAAGCTTCTGCTCTTTTTCCAGCCAGACTGTATGACTTTGCCAAATAAAAGCACCTGAAAATGTTGAGGAGGATCCATTATTTAGTAATTTACAGCAAATTAGTGCCACGAAACATCAACTAATCCACATTTGAGTAAAAAATATATTAAGAACCAATGAAAAAGATAAGAAGCGGTGGGAGATTAAATATTCAAACAAAAAGATCGTAGAGAAGAAAATAACATTGCATGTTAAGAAAAAAATATATAAAAATAACTTTGCTTTACAGGAACAATTGAAACTCAATCAACTTCATACATAAATCTGCCTACTTCAAATGTAATGAAAAAATGTGGAGGGGCAAAGGAAACAATGTCCAGAACCCAGACACCACTTATGTTTCAAAATAAGCACTTTTACACACTTTTGGAAACAAGAAGTGTGAATTAAACCGGTTTTGGGGAATACTAACTGTTATAGGTGGCCATGAACAACTTCCCTACTAATGACATTGATAGTAACAAAATAAATTAAAAAAAATCTATCCACAAAACGAAAATAGGCCAATACGAGACTGCAAATTGATGCTGCAACATGCATGTCAACGTTGCATAATACCAACTGGGCAGGTTAAATAGAAAACCAGAGAATGTAAAGCAAACAGGGTGCAGGATACCGCTAAAATCAAGGAGTTATTAAGTCAAGGAAAATGGTTGGGAATCTAGCGCATTAGTAAATTTTCAAGGATTAAAAAGAAGAACAAACAGATTTCTGTGATCGAAAAAAGAACAGGCAATCCAGAATGCAAATTGATGGGTTATCAATGTAAATACGGAGGTTTTCTGATCAGTAAGAAAGATCAAGAACTCAAGAAAGAAACCTTTCTCCACGAAAAGCTTTACTTTTAAGAGAGCACTCTTCAGCACATGTCACTTCTTCCTCCTTCCTATCTCTTCCCGAACTGACTAAATCAGAAAGATCAGCAATATTCTGAAAGCAAAAATTAATTATAAAAGCTATTACTAACTCCCAAAAAAAAAACTATATTTTCACTTTCAGACGAGCATTCAAGGACAGTTAGTCAAATACTAAAAAAGATACAAGAATACATGAAGATGCTTACTTGTAATAAGAGATCGTACAAGCGAACAAGTTCCTCTGGCTTGGTAACTTTCTCATTTTTTTCATCATGCCGCCTAATAAGCTTACTTTTTGCTATTTTTACCAATAACTGGTTGCGCTCAATTGTCCTTTGACCCAACACTGCACTAACAGCTTTATCAAGCCCACTTAAATCATCTTTGACATTTTCAGCATTTCCAGCACTGACCTAAACAGATAGAACTGGTGACGTAAGACTGGAAGATCAAAGTAGTAGAGCTGCAAAGTCAAAGAATCCAAAAAAAGGCTAATGCCAATCTTCCACATACCAAGTCACTGCGAATAGAGCTCCTTGCCTCATGGTATGCTGCAAAGATCTTATCAAAAATAGACAATTTTTTTTCTGCTGGAAGTGAATCTGCTGAACCTTGTAAGTCCTTTTCTAATTCCCGAGCTGGATAATTTCATGAGACATAATTAGGAATTCTAGAAGACAAAAGTGCAAATATGAACCTGATAGTAAGGGTATGCCTTCAACAGATTCCTAGAAAAATACAACATGATAAGGAATTCTACAGGAATAGTTTTAGCAACTTATTCCCCTTCAGAACTTATCTACCCAAACACTTCAGTGTAAGCAATATAAAAACCGACAGAATCTCGATACCAGCAAACGTCTGAAAACAGATAACCTCATATTATACATAAATACATAGTGCCAAATTAAATAAAAAAGAGAAATTGCATAGGAAAAAAAGAATAGAGGAAAGAAAATCCAAAAAGTTGACACTGGAATCTAGCAAACAAAAAGCCAACTAGTTAAGTGAGAAACAACAGTAACTTTCATTAGATAAAGTGAATTACAAAAGAGTGGTAAGAAATCAACTTATAACCAAGGGAATGACAAAGGGTAATTCAAGCCTTATTATGGTGTAGTTGTAGCAAGCTCATATCTTTTGAAAATTTCATCTTAAACACTAGCAACAAGGAGTAGAGCATAATAAGGAATTGGTAAGGTTACCATTTTATGATTAAGCTTAGATCTTTAAAGGATGTTGTGCATTCTTGGAACGAAGACACTTTCGGAGACATTAAGATTAAGAAGAAAAAGTCGTTAGAACAGTTGAGAGCCATAGACTAGCTAGAGGAGGAAGAGGGCTTATGTGAAGCGCTAAGACGGACAAATTGAGAATTAAAGTTGATTTCTTGGAGATAGTCAAGAAAGAGGCCATCACATCGAGAGAAAAATCTAGGATTAAGTGGGAGAGTGATGCTAACACCTCCTTACATAGGATGGCTTGTAGTTGGAGGAACAAGAATCTAATTAATGCTCACTTCTCTCCTCTTGTATTTCTTTTCATTTTATTCTCAATGAAAGCTTTAGTTATTAAAAAAAAAAATTTTAAAAAAGAAAGAGGTAGAGCATTCTCTTTCCCAATTTGAGGCAGTAACTCATGCCATGATGACATTCAAATTAAGATCCATATTTTCTTGGTTTAAATAAACAAAAACAGTAAATAGTAAAAACATCTACCCCATTGTGAGTTGAGTCTTCACCGTCCCCATCAACTACATCCAGCCTAAAACCCGGGCTGCTTGCAATACGGACATGAAATCCATAGAGATACGAATACAATCAATAATCGAAAGGATTAAAGTAGCTATCCTATTCAAGATAGGTAGAAGTTTCTCCACTTAGAAAGTCTTCCTTTTATCCAACCTTCAATTATCCCCCATATCCATTCTGATTAAGATCCATATTTTCTTGGTTCAAATAAGCCAAAACAGTAAATAGTAAACACCATCTACCCCATTGTGAGTTTTCACCCATCAACTACATCCAGTCTAAAACCTGGGCTGCTTGCAATATGGACATGAAATCATAGAGATCGAATACAATCAATAATCGAAAGGATTAAAGTAGTCATCCTATTCCAGATAAGTAGAAGTTTATCCACTAAGAAAGTCTTCCTTTTATCCAACCTTCAATTATCCCCCATATTTAACTTTTTTAGAACTTCCACCTAAGGACAACCCAATTATTGCGTCATAAATTTTAGAAAAAAAACATCTTTGGTTTCAGAACATATATCAAACAGGCCATTAAATTTCTGGTTGTTAGCATCTAAGTTCCTGTTTCTTCACAAGGAAAATTATCGTGAATCTCAAAAGTTGATTGATAAAACGAAAACCAACCTTTCAATATGGAAACTCTAGTTTTTGCATTGGATATTGGAAACCTATGACCAAGCCAATGAAATTCTGTCATAGAAACAGCCTGCTGAGTTCTGGCCTCCGACATGACAGCCTACAAGCAAGAATGTATTAGAGTATAAATAAACTAAGACCTCTAATAGACTAGAAGAGTAAAGACATCATCAGATCAACCAAATAATGAACAAGAAAAATCAATGCCACCACTATGAAATCTTAATAGATTTGTACTGAAAAACTGAGAAGTCAAATAATTTGCAGTTGAAGGAATGAAGAATATTCATGTGCAAGCCCTTATGTTTCAAACCGAGAAATCAGAACTTCGCTCCCCTATACCCGAGGCACCACTGGCCTGTCCCTAGGCTGTGGCACCGGGATACTTCGAAGGGAATTCTAGTTTAAGCGTTTTCCAGCAGCCTCGAACTAGGGATAAAAAATAGCTTGCCTTATGTTTTTCTATAACAAGCAAGCAGTTTCCTCAGGACTACTTTCTACCTATCAACAAATAGACGGACATCAAAAATAATTATACTACAATTGTCGGCTATCTGTTTTAAATCAGATTGAAATAGACTGGTCATTAAACTTCAACTAAAGTAGTATAAGGGTAAGTTTGTGTGAAGTAAGCTTCAGGTAACTGTGTTGCCAAGACCTAATGATAACATTAGTTTGAGTCAGTATATTTGGGAGTAAAAAATATCGGGAGATAGATTTCTAAAGGGCAAGCAAAGCAATTCTTCCAAAAAAGAATAGAAAGAGAATTTAGCCAATCTTTTAAAGTCATTCTAGAGGAGAATTTTTTTTTTTATAGAAAACAAAAATATTGTCATTAATTGCTGAAAGTGTTACCGTGCTTATCGAAAAGAGAAAAGGGGGAGAGTAGTTAAATACAATGGTCAAACAAGCAGCAATGTACTACGGATTAAACCGATATATACAAACCCGACAATAACCATGGAAACATTGAGAAATGTAAGAGCATGAAGATGGACTTCAGCAGGATTTGTGGATCAATGTTTCCAGATAAGAAGACAGCCGAGAATAATCCTTAATTTGTTGTCGTAGAATGGTATTGGTGGATGACTCATTGGAGAAGATAGATAATATCCCGACAAGGAGGCAAGTGTTTTACGCGTCGGCGTCGCTCGAGCTTCCCAGGAATATGCCCACATTGTGGCAAGAAGAGATCGAGGTAATTCGAGAGAGGAAGAGCGACCAATGTAGATGAACCGATTGATAGCTTACCAGCAAAGATGTGGCCATATTTCCAGAAAGGTGGACATCTCAGTTGGAAACCTGTGGGAGAGGAAAATCAAATCTAGCATCGGAGTAGTGGATTTCAATGACAAGGGGGAAGAGTGTCGATTATTGATAAGAAGAAAACTTGTCGCAGCAGAAGCTGCGGGAGAGTGGTCACGTTGTTGGTAAACTTGGGAGGGGATGAGGAGAACAAAAGCCACCAAAGGGTTCATCGTAGTGTTTTAAAAAACCGCAAAAGGCGCGCCTCAGACTCAAAAAAGCCCCAGGCTCAATGTTGGCGCCTCGCCTTTCCAGGCACGCACTTTGTCATAAAGCCCTCAAGCGCGCAAGTCGCAGGTCTTGATGAATTTCTTATTTATTTAAAACCTAAGTAAAACGGTAATGTTTTACTCATTTTTCTCTATTTGTTTTTTAAATTTCAAATTCAATCAACAATTACTTCAAAGTTTTATGTTAAAAAAACAACTAAAAACTAAATGTCAACCCTAATCACCAATCCACTTCTCTGTTCTCTCTAATTGCCAATGAAGGAGTGGGTGAAGATGAATATGTATTTAGCGACCATTAGTTTGATCTTCAGGACTTTAGATTTTTATTTGGAATTAATATTTTAATGTTTCATGTTTTTTATGGGTTTACTAGGTACAAAACTCTATATTGAAGGAGATTAATATATATGTTTTGTGTATGTATACATGTATACATTTTTTTTTGTTTTTCAATGTATGGTGCACCTCGCGCCTCAAACTCCATAGGGCCATCGTGCCTTAGTACGCCTTGAGCTTTTTAAAACATCAGTTCATCGGAGGAAGAGAGGGATGATGTAGGGTGCCAGAGGAAGAGTTCGAAAACGATTGGAAAGACTCTCTAGTGGAACTCGTGTGCCATGGAAGGGTAGAGGAAGGATGCCGGAAGGAGAAGCGCGAGGGTAAAATTCATTGGACGAGGAGCAAGTGCGGCGATGACAAAGGCATTTTTTATGGACTCAATGATGGTGCAGAAGGGAGACAATTGCTCGGCACCGGTGGGGTGAGGTTTTGTCGGTGGATGAAGAGGACTCCAACGAATGAAGTGTTGCTGCCGACGGATGAAGAGAAAATTTTCCAGTGAATGTTGAGAAAGGTCACCGGTGGCTCACAACTTGAAATGCCAGCGATGAGGAGAGTGAGCAGATCCCAACTAAGAAAAAGAGAGCTTTTAAGTAGAGGTTTAGGGTTAAGGATTTAGGGTTGATAGCACCTCACTACAATTATTGACTCCCAGATTACAGTCAGTATGTTAACTGGTAACTACTGGCAAAAAGAATCCATGTCAGGAAACCAAAATGAAGGTACAAGTTATTTTAATGAAAAAGACAAGCTTCCATTGAGAAAATAAATGTATAACTTATAAGTTATAACAACCACAGGTGAATCAACCACAAAGTTCTATGCCTATACTAAGGTCAAAAAAAAGGGAGATGAGAAAGATGAAGTCTAAAACTTAGAACTTGTCCTTGGGTGAAAAGCTCTCCAAATTAAATAAAAGCAAAACCTTGTTGATGCCAGAACATTTCTAAAGCAAAAAAGATGCTCTGTAACCAAATAAATTTAAGTCAAGGCCTCAAACAAAGCTTTCTTGAAAACTAATATGTAACTTCATTAATGATAGAACAACTTTCTAGTAAAAGAAACACTGAAATCAACAAGAGAATTGAATTCTTATAATACTTAGTTGAACAGACCTCTTTCAGAAAAATTTTAGCGCACATACATTTTTTTTTGGAAACCGTAAAATCGGAGCTTCGCTCTACTATACCCAGGAAAACCACGCTCGTTCCCTACTCTTCGTACATACATTGTAGTATTGTAGATGCATTCTTATAAATCAAATTAAAAAAAATGGAACAAAAATGATAATTGTAGAAGTTCAGAGGCCTGTAGACCTCTAATTTAGCTTTGAAAAGGTCTAGAGCAGGGCCTTCTATCTCTCCAATATGTAGAAGTTCAGAGGCCTGTAGATTTGACTTGCCAATCTTGTGCAAGCAATATCGTATACTAGGTTCTAGCTCCTCCACTCGTTCACGACACAAAACTTGATTCTCTAGATCTCCTACTTTCCCAAGTTCCTCATAAACAGCTCTGAAAGGTAAACAAAACATTAGCTAATTGTGTTATCTGACAAATTAAAATGAGATGATAAACGATGGGGCCTTTAAGAAATCATGTATTCTGTACAATTTTTGGATTCTTAACATATGGAGAACAGTAGATATCATAGATAGATTACACTTGTCCACAAATTTCTCAAAGTGTGTCTCATAGATTTTTTTAAAGAAAAATTAACAAGAAACTTATTCTAGGAATTAGTTGTATCAATTATTTTCATCGATCTAATCTCCCTTATTTGCAAAAAAAAATGGCATGTTGAGTCAATCAATGCTAATCAGGTACTAATCATCAATATTTAGAATAATGATATTTTGATCAATTATAAATTGGGTCCTAATTATCAAAAAAGTGTCATATTCCATTAAAACATACATTGCAAAAAATTCATAATTTTTGTAAGATGAATTTAAGAGAAAAGAAAATATACATTTTTTAAAAATATATATTATTCTACAATAAGATATTATTTGTATGGAGGCTATAAATTAGAAAAGGAAAAATTGTACAAACCACCCCTGAACTATAGGGTTTGTAACAATTACACCTTTGAACTTTCAATTTGATAAGTATTGTAATTGACCCCTAAAATTTGATAAGTATCGTAATTGACCCCTTAAACTAAATTTGAGTGATAGGGCAAAATTGTCATGCAGAAAATACAAAATAGTTTGTTACTTCCATTTCTTCTTCCTTCTTCTCTCACCTCCATTTCTAATTGAAAATTCACCTACGAATCATCCTCTGTTTTACTCAAGGTTCCATGTCGAAATTCATGTATTTTTGGATAAGAAACAATTTCATTAATGATAAGAAATTACAAAATACATAATCACTTATATTATAGATCTCCAACTATTAATAAGAGAATCATAACTATAATCATGAAATAGCAGAGATGATTTACACCAAGATATCACCATGTAAACAATATTATCAATAAATCGGTCTAAGTGGATAGATTTTCCATGGAAGATCATTCGGTTCCATTCCTGCCAAATGTTCCAACAGAAGGCTTTGATAAAATTTTCCCATAAAGCTTTCTTCTTTTCCTCCTTGAAAGGATGGTCAATAAGAGTAACAACAAGCAATGCGTGTGGGTTTTTAGGTAAAATCAAAAACCAAGAGAATGCCTGCCGGATGTAGTCCCAAAATGCAGAAGCATAAGTACAAAAGATCATAAGATGGGACTTAGATTCATGGGACTTATAACAAATAGTGCACCCCTGTGGGGAGAGAGCCATATGTTGCAGTCTGTGTTGTAGGAGATCATTTGTGCTAACGGCACCGTGACTCAATTCCCATAGAAAATTTTTACCTTTTTGGGCACTTCCCTTTCCAAATAACTTTGTAAATCTGTCCATCAGATGAGTTTGGGGAGGCTTTGAGATTGATCATCAAAGAATGGACAAAGAACATCCCACTTTGATCCAGTTTCCACATACGAACATCTCTGCCCTCATTCAAAATAACAGTTTCAAGATGAGACATAAGATCACAAAACTCGGCCAATTCTTCATCTTTCAAATTTCTTCTAAGCCTCAAGTTCCAGTACTTCTCTTGTTTATGCCAAGCCTCGCTAACAATCAAATCTTTTTCTTTCGTGAGAGAATAAAGGAGGGGATAGGCATGGTCTAGAGGAAGTTCATGAAGCCATCTATCCTTCCAGAAAAGAGTATTCATCCCATTGTTGACTTTATATGATATTCTATCATGTATCATATGAGCGAGAGAGAGGATGGATTTCCAAGGACCCTTAGCAGTAGCCAATAATTCCCTTCCCGGCTTGTTCTCAGGTTTCGTAGAACCATATTTATCTTCTATAACTTTCCTCCATAGGGACTGATCTTCCACATTATATCTCCAGATCCACATAGATAGTAGGGCCTCATTCTTGGATTTGAGCTTATCAATATTGAGGCCTCTTTGTGCAGAAGGAAGGGTGACAGTGTCCCATTTAATAAGATGAAATCCTTTGCCTTCTATATTACCTTTCCAGAGGAAGTTTCTATCATTCTTTCCATGATTTTGATAACTCTATTTGGCATTTTGAAGATCGACATATAATAAGTGGGGAGGTTAGCTACAGTAGCTTTAATAAGGGGTCAATCGACCACCCTTCGATATAAGTTGATTCTTCCATGAAACAATCTTCTTTTCAACTTTCTCAATCATAGGGTTCCAAAAAGTAAGGTCAGCCTCGTCGATATTCAGCCCAAGCAATTCAGTTTTGTTAATGTTTATATTGAGACTCGATGCTCTTTCAAAGGCCGATACGATTTGGAAGAGAGCATCAATAGCAGGCAAATTGTATTTGGACAGCAGGAGAGTGTCATCTGCAAACTACAGGTGAGTGAGGTTGGTAACCTTGGTACCAATGTTGAGCCCATGAATATTACCTTTTACGGATTCCTCTGTCATCATCCTACTGAAGCAATACATAATCAATATGAATAGAAATGGAGAGAGAGGGTCTCCTTGTCTAAGTCCTCTAGATGCTCTGATTTTACCCTTCGGCTTTCCATTGATAATGATGGAATAATTTGCTGAAGATATGCATCCAAGAATCCACTTCCTCCATCTTGGGCCAAAACCATATCATCATAATTTTATCCAGAAAATCCCAATCGACTGTGTCGAATGCTTTTTCAATATCTAACTTAATGAAAATCCCCTATCTATTCTTCCTCTTCCATTCATCAATGACCTTGTTGGCTATAAGGATGGCATCTAATCCTTCATTCCACAAATGCAGCTTGTGCCTCCGAAATGGTATGTGGCAGCACCCTTTTCAACCTTTGAGATAGCACTCTAGCTAATATCTTGTACAATGGGTCTATAATCATTAACACTTTTAGCTTCCACTTTCTTCGGGATAAGACAAATATATGTCCCATTAAGACTAGCATTGATAATTCCATTCTTAAAAAACTCTTGGAACACTCTCAATATATCAAATTTAAGGGTGTTCCAAGATTTTTTTTATAGAATTCGGCTGTAAAACCATTTGGTCCTGGTGTTTTGTTAGACCCTAAGTTGTTGATAGCATCCAAAATTTCTAATTCAATAAATAGGGACTCAAGAAAGCAGGCTTGCTCATTGTTGATAGGATTCCATTCCCAAAGATGAGGAAGGGCCCTCAAGTCTTCTTTTTTGGAGTAAAGTTCAGTATAGAATCTCAAAAATTCTCTTTCAATCATTAATCAAACTAATACCATTGCTAGAAACAATCTCTATTATTGTGCTTTTACGTCTTCTAGCAGCCACTACACAGTGAAACAATTTAGAGTTTTCATCCCCAAACTCCAGCCATTTAGTCTTGCAGCTTTGCCTCCATAGAGATTCTTCCTTGACAGCTATGTCTAATAATTGTGCTCTAATAGACTTTCTTTGACAGATTTGGATAGGGTGCAGATGATCCTTCTCCTCCATGTCATCAAGCATAGCTAATTCAAGACACGACTGATTTTTCTTAACAGTAACATTGCCAAAACTGCCTCATTCCAAATCTTGATCGTGTTCTTAAAACTCTTCAACCTTTGAATAATAGTGTGCCCCGGCCAACCCCTCATTGGAGTATTGAGCCACCAATAATCCATCATAGGTTTGAAGTCTTTAAGGTCCATCCACATGTCGAAATTCATGTCATAGAGAGAAATAACTTTGGGTACTAATAATCCCATAAAAAAGAGCATAACTTCCAAAGAAGAGAAATATAAATTGATTAAAAGGAGCACAACTTTCGGCAACAACATGGTGTTCCAAATCTGGCTTTTATAAGCATTGTGATGTATCAATTATATCTCGAAACTGGAAGAACTTTTTGTAAGACTTTTCTCGAGTATGTTCCTTATATACACGATAATATTAGTATCCTCTTCCAAAAAAAATACCCCCTTTGTTGATTGTAATTTGCATCATCAATAACAACTATGAAGTAATGGAACCTCGTAACACCACGATTTTGGAAGGTTTTTTGGCCAAAAGTAGCTATAGACTTGTGGTGAACTGTTTCTTTTTCTTTTCTTTTTTTTTTTTATTCTACAATAACTAGGGGTGGGGATTAGTACTCGTAACTCCTTGGTTACTAAGTCGTATTAGATGCCATTGAAGCTCTGCTTCTTTTGGCTTTGTGGTGAATTGTTTCTGGCAAAGTATTCTGGATCCTTTTTTTAGTTTAAATATCGTAGCATCCGCCTCCCGTGGGTGAGGTCTTACCGGCAGCCGTGAACGAACTCGATTAAGAATGCATGCTCATAAACAAGCTCAACGATTGTAATTCCCAGCAGCTCATTCTGCCAATGGGGGCAAATCAACCACCGCCAACGTCGCCGTCATTCACAAAAGTGCCACCGCCATTAAAATGCTGCTCTAGAAGATGGGCAATGACAGCCTAGTGCAAATTACAATCAACAAGTGGATTAAATAATTATGCATCCTTTATGTTGCTTTTTCTGGATTTGGGTGGATTTCAATTCCATTTATACTTCTCTTATTTGGAAACTGTGCTCTTTTTTATGGGATTATTACTGCTCTAGAAGTATTATGGGCAATGACAGCGTAGTGCAAATTACAATCAACAAGTGGATTAAATAATTATGCATCCTTTATGTTGCTTTTTCTGGATTTTGGTGGATTTCAATCCCATTTATACTTCTCTTATTTGGAAACTGCGCTCTTTTTTATGGGATTATTACTAAGCTTTGTTATCATCCAAAAGTTCTTTCTATCTATGGCATGGATTATGACATGGAATAGTGAACAGAGAACGATTACAAGGTGAATTTTCAACTAGAAATGGAGGTAGGAGAAGAAGGAAGGAAGAAGAAAAAGAAGGGACAAACTATTCTGTATTTTTTTAATATGACAATTTTGCCCTCTCTTCTATCACTCAAATTTACTCTAACGGGATTAAGGGTAACACTTATCAAACACTAAGGGTGAAAATTGAAAGTTTAAGGTGTAATTGTTAAAAACCCTATAATTTAAGGGTGGTTTGGGCAAGTTTCCCATTAAAAAATAGATAGATCAAAGATGAAAGTATAAAGAAGTATGGAACTAAATAGTTAAATGATAAGATTGCAATTAAAAACTGAATTCAATAATTTTATCATAATGGTACGAATTAATATATATATATATATATATATATATATATATACATATATAAATATATATCTCATTCACTCTTCAACACCAATTCCCAAACACGGTTTTCTTTCAGGCTTCAACTACTCCTCCTAACACCCTTTCCCAAACAAAGTTTTCTCATTCCAAATCACTCCAAACTCTTCAATCCTCTCCTCTTCTCCCCATCCAAACGACCCCCTAAGTCTCTCTAATGGATTTTAGGCCTTTCAAAAAATAATTATTATTTCTCGTCTCTTTTCGAGAGTTCTTTTCCTTTTTCTTTTCTTTTTTTTTTTGATACAAAACATTAACTTCCATTGATTAATGAGAAGTTACAAAAGAACCGATAACAAAAACAAAATTACAAAAAGCTTTGCCTAGAGTTCTCTTTCAATGCCTCTTTCTGGATTTTTATCTTTTAGTTTGTTTGTATTTCCTTTTTCTTGGTTGGGTTATGTCCTTTAGTTTTCGTCTACAAACTTTAGTTGTTCTCTTTTTTTTAGTTGGCTTTGTACGTTGGTTGTCTTCAAGATCTATTCTTCTTTAGGAAGTTAGAGCTTTCCTCTCATATACTCGGGTACCCACCCGCCACAAGACCCAAACTCTGCCCTGAGAGACATCAAGGGTCAAGGGTTTTAATTTATAACCACTCATTGGATCAAATCAAAGACCTCCTAAACCGATATGACCAAGAGACCCCAAACCCTTACCAATGAGGCTGCCCTTGGAGGTCAGGGCCTTCGATTTTTTTTTTTTTTCATCCCTTGTAGAGGTTATGTCCTTTGAGCATTAGTCTATTTTCATCGTTTCCATGAAAAGGTTTTTTTTTCAGCAAAAAATATAGAGCACAATAAATAAATGCAAGAACAAAAATAAACTATTAAAACATTGGCAGAGAAAAATATTTACATAATACATCACTACCCTTAAAAAGAAGGTATGCAAGAATTACTTGATCATTTTGACAAGGAATTTAAAGATTAAGAAAATACAAGGAAACACCTAGCTCTTTTGAAGTTCAGTAATGCTGTGTCCCAATTCCGATCTTGTTCAAACAACAAGTTCCCGTTCATATATGATGCATAAGCCTAATAAATGAACAATTAATTATCTTTATCGCAGGAAATATAGACAAATAATAATCCGGCGAAAAACAAATAAATATGATAAACAATCACTCTTCTCAAAGACATAAATTTAAAATTTCACAGTTAAAAGAATATCGAATATGGTATATATTCCATAAGAAGAAAAGAGGATCAAACCTCTGCTTCCAAAGATGTTCTCGAGTCTCCCTTGCTTGCACACAATTGTGCAAAGAGAGTGGCCCATTTGACTGCCTTTCTGAGCCTACCTATCAAGTAGATACGCTGGCGTGCATTTGGACCATCTGGTAGTTGCCTTTTCTCCATGGCATGACTCCATGCTCTCTCTGCCGTATAAAGAACCACATGGAGAAACCTATTTTAAATCCAGAAGGTTGATAGTTTAAAACTTTGTTGAATTAGTTAACACAGACCCAGAGTTCAGATTAAATAACACTTCGTCATCTTCTTTCCCTTCCTTTTTTTCCCTCCCCACTTCATTAGAATCAGAGTAAATTAAGGGAAAACAGCATTGATCATTTTGTTCATAATTTCTACAGTATTTTTTCCTAGTTAGTAACAGGAGGAGACTGCTTTTAAGCAACAAAAAAAAAGGCGAGTAAAGATGCATGTAAAATATGAGAAGAATCTAAATTACTAAACGGGATAAACCTGACTTCGCTAACAGTAGATTTTGTTATGGCTCGTTTGGTGTACTTTCCACGGCCATGAGTGAACTTCAGAGATTTATACAGCCTCCTTAACCGAGCTGTGCAATACCTCCTATGCATGAAATAAAAACAATCAAATCTACCAACAATCAACAGCCCATGCAATCAGAAGAAATTCATAGCATAACTGAAAGTAAGAAACTAAAACTGCATAAGAATTTATCAAAACAAAACGTATTTACACAGACCGATAGCGAGTATAATCTCCATGACGCAATCCATGCTGCATCTGGGCAGATTTCAGGAGCTGCAATACTTGGAAAACAAATAAAAACAACAGCAGATAAGCCACCATCAGCACCAAGAAAGTACACCCCAAGAAACTCTTAACATTTTTTCAAAACTAATGAATGAAGCAAAATCAATCGACAAGGGCATACCATTAACGGAAAATCTGGGATTGTCCGGATCAGAAGCATTGGAATTAGCGCCGTCGACTTCCATGGACGCCATTTGGCTGAAAAAACCAAGAGCGAGCATCAGACTAAGAAATCGTTACACAATAGTCAATGAATGAAGCCAAATCTACGGATTAGAACTAGATCAGCCGGCAAAATGGTGAAGGAGGAGCTAGGAATCGGAATTTAAGATGCATTGGCGGTGGAATCAGGAGACTTACCCAACACGAAGGTCTCTGCAATTGCGCTGATGATCTGTGGGATTTTGGCGAGGGTTGAGGCGTATCCTTCCTTGTATTGCTTCTGTGAATCGGTAATTTGTTAGCTTATATGCCAATTGGGTTTTTCTCGCCGAACGACAAAAAGAAATGAAATTTGATTTCCACGTTTAGAGAATGATCAAATGTTGTTTTCCAATTTTTTTTTTCATATAATAAAAATATATTAATTAAAAATTACAACCAAATCATGTATTTTTTTTACTTTTCTTTTACTATTATCATAATCATAGCTCACGAATCAAGCCGGCATTACAAGAAAAGCCAACCCGAAAGAACAAATCGACTTACACAACATAAGGCCCATTCCACAAGTCGGAATGTGACTGTTAGCATTATATCAATCGGTTATGTATATATTAGTTTGTAGTTAATATGTTAGGCCCATTAGCAATTAGAATTTATAACATTCTTCTTGTATATATATAGACATAGTCATATCAATAAAATTACGACTAGTTTGAGTTCCAATATCGTGTCCCATTGTCGAGCATCATCTCGAAGCCACACTTTTTCTTTGACTCATCCTCAGGTGTATCATCCTTAATATGATTCTCTATCTCCGTGCTTAGCAAATGAAACTGGATTGTTTTAATCCAATAACGATAATTTAAGTCATTTAACTTACGTTTTGTGATTTTCGACGAGTGAGAAATAACACTCGTCTGCTTAGAGTCAGCCATATATCTCTTTCAACAAAGTAAATCAACAATCTAAAATCTAGAAAACACAATCATACCCAAAATCGTTAAAGTGTATCTTCCTAGGTTATTCTTATGTTCATAAATGTTACCATTGTTATTATCCAAGCTCGAATAGGTATCTTTTCTCGTGAAATGTTCAATTCTTTGAAAATGTACCTTTCACTTCAGTGTCATCGAATTTTTGTCCGGAAGAGGATAACTTATTCATTTACGAAGTTGTTTCCTTCTCTATTCCTAGTTCGCCTCCGTTGGAGCCTCATTCGTCATGTCCTTCGATTACTCAAGTTTATTCCATATGAGAAAGACAACAGCTTGCTAATTCATGTCCTACACCAAAAAATTCTTCATCATTTTATCCTCAACCTGCCCATTGCCCTTCGCAAAGGTAAGTGTTCCTGCACTTATCCCATTTCTTCTTGTGTTTTGTATTATCAGTTGTTGCCTTCCACATACTCTTTCCTTACCTCTCTTAATTATGTATCTATTTCTAAGAATACTCATGTAGTATTGTCTCGTTCTGGTTGGCGCCAGGCAATGATCGAAAAAATGATTGTTTTAGATGCTAATGACACTTGGGAGCTAGCGGGAAAGAATGTAATTGGGTGTAAATGGGTGTTTGCGATCAAATTCAACTTAGATGGGTCTGTTGCTCGGTTGAAAACGCGTCTCGTTGCCAAGGGCTATGCTTAGACATATGGAATCAATTATTATGACATTTTTTCTCTGGTGGTAAAGATGACGCCGATTAGATTATTTATCTCGACAGCCACATCTCAGGAGCAGCCGTTATACCAGCTGAATATTAAGAATGTGTTCCTTCATGGAGATCTTCAAGAAGAAGTGTATCTTTAGAAACCACCTGGGCTTGTTGCTTAGGGGGAGAATCACAAGGTAGGTCAGCTTTGCAAATCATTGTATGACCTGTAACAGAGTCCGAGAGCATGGTTTAGGAAATTCAGTCAAGCCCTTGAAAATTTTGGATTGATGAAGAGTTCGTATGACCACTCGGTGTTTTACATGAGGTTTAATAATAGCATTATCTTGTTAGTAGTATACGTTGATGATATCATAATCACTGCCGATGACACAGCGGTATAATTTTGTTGAAAGAATTTTTGCACAACGAATTTCATACTAAAGATTGGAACGCTAAAATACTTTTTAGGTATCGAGGTGATGAGGAACAAGAAAGGTATCTTTCTGTCTCAACGAAAATATGCCCTTGACCTGTTATATGAAGCAGAGAAGTTAGGAGTGAAACCATGTAGTACCCCGATGGTACCAAATTTACATCTTGTCAAAGATGGAGAATCTTTTAAATAAGATATAGAAGAATGGTTGGAAAATTAAATTACTTGACAGTCATGAGACCTAATATAGCATACTTAGTAAGTCTAGTAAGTCAATATATGTCATCTCCTGCACTGGATCATTAGGTGGTCGTGGAATAGATATTGAGTTACTTGAAATCTGCTGATGGTCAAGGAATGTTGTATAGAAGTTTATGCGATTATTTTGGATGTGGTGTATAAATATTTTGATGATTAATTCTAACTGTGAGACCAGGTCCTACGCTCTCGGATCGCATTATTAGGCAAGTATACGCAGACGAATTGCAGCAAGTGATAAGTATTTATATTATCATTCTCCACATGGAATTGATAATTAACAGATGTTAACTTGAGAGTTGGAACAGAAAATAGACAAATTCAATTTGGGTTTTCGGTTGGTTTTGAATCTATATTCAACTAAGTAATTAAAAAGTGAGAAGATGACTT
Source organism: Sechiopsis laciniata (assembly GCA_037833695.1). NCBI lineage: Eukaryota > Viridiplantae > Streptophyta > Magnoliopsida > Cucurbitales > Cucurbitaceae > Sechiopsis > Sechiopsis laciniata. The sequence goes on along the minus strand of JBBMKA010000009.1, from coordinate 5,733,597 downwards.
CAAAGAGATTAAAATTAAACCAAAGACAAATGTTGGTAAGAAGATTAATTCATGCTACACTAATACTTAAAGCTCTTTTTCATAATACTTTACAGCAACCCTCTGGTACATTTCTCGTGGGTTTGCGATTTCAACAAGTGTTACGCGTGCGACAAGCGAGAAGGTTATTCCTAACTCTAACTCTAATGGTGCAAAAAACTCAGTATCACCTAGTGATTACAGTTGAGTTAATCACTCGACGTACCCTTTTTCAAGGCACACAGAAAGCAGGCTACAGGTGGGTTGTCAATTGACCCTTGCTAATGAACAACTGTTGACTTTTTTGTCACTATCTCAAATTAATTAATTTTAATTAATGTTTTGATGATAACAAACTCAAATTGTAATTACTAATATTCTTGGATTTTTTAAGTGTTAATTATGTAGAGTTTGAAGAGACGATTCCAACACATTTTGAATAGCGCAAATCGAAGTTAAAATGAAGAAGATATGGATAAATGAAGATTTGAAGAAAAATCGCCTATGAAAAAAACGAGATTTTTATTTTCAAATTGTTTTCTTTTGAACCAAAACTCTTCCCATCTTATCTTCATTCAATCCTAGCCATATACTATATTTGTCCATAATCTAATGGCCATCATTCATCATATCTTCATTAAATCTCATCCGTCAATCATTTTTCTCAAAATCCAACGGACACCTTTCATCTTCTCCCTATTAAATCCATAGTCTCCATAACAAAAATTAGACAGCAACTATCAT
>JBBMKA010000009.1:5718255-5732735 GCA_037833695.1 Sechiopsis laciniata | reverse complement strand
GTTCCAAGACCTATCAAATCTTGGTTTATCTTGTATTCTTTTACCTTTTTATATAATCTAGATCCTGGATTATATCAGTGACCACCATGGATTGAACCCATAAATCTCTTAGTTTTTCAAGATCCTCTTGACCACTAGGCCAACCTATGATTGTTAGGTTATCCTTTGTCTTATGCTTGTCTATAACAAGCAGTGTCCTCAAGTCTACGGTCTACCCAATAACAAATAGACAGACATCGAAAACAATTATACTACAGCTTATCGATAACTTCTATCTAAAATTTGTAATTAAAATAGAATGGACATTAAGCTTCAACTAATGTAGTATAAAAGGGTAGGCCTACATTTTAAGTGAAGTTAGCTTCAAGAAACTATGTTGCAAAGATCAAATGATAACATTGATCAAGAGATGTTCCACAACAGGGCTTTGGAATGGCACACTTGCTCTAGAAATTTTCCACAACAAAACCCCAATCATTTTATATCCCCTGATTCTCTTCAGCCTTCGTCATCATTCGCTGGAGATGTCTTAGTTCTTTTATTATTGGTTTTTGCTTCCCCTCTTTCGGCCATCTGTCTGGATTGTTTATGGTTTCTGTTTGTTTTTTTTGTTATTGTACTCTCCAATCTTCTTTCCCGTCATTAACTTTGTTCTTGTTTTGATAGGCTTATTATATCTTTTTCATAACATCAATCAAAAGTTTTCGTTTCCTATAAAAAAAAAAAATTAAGAAAAAATATTGGTCTAAACAGCAAGGAAGTCGGTTCTTCCACAAAAACACTAGAAAGAGAGTTTCTTCAATCCACAATACAATGATTATCAATCAACTTATTTTTTTCGATTCATTCTTGACAAGACACATTATAAAGGTAAAAAACTGGTTGCTAAACTTGATATTTATGAATGTTTGGGTCAACTTATGTGCACATTGACAATTTTCACGAAATAAGACACCTGCCTGATGCTACTACCTTTTTTTTTTTCTTTTATATTAGATTGCTAAACTATCAGCAGCACTTTGATGCTATGAAGCACATGCACTTCATTTAGGACTGAGTGTCGGTGTCGGACACGAATACGCTCCAGGCATGTGTCGGACACGTGAGTTGAAGTGTCCAATTTTTATTTGTAGACACGAAAGGACACGTTGACTGACCTTTTTTTAAAAAAAAAATTCAGCCAAATGTAAGGCCCATTTTATTTATTATATCAAGTCCACTTATTAAACCCATGTTTCCATATTTAAATAATAAAAAAAAGAAGTTAGACCTAATATAATATTGAACAAATAAGAAACTTCTCCAAAACTTTTTAATCCTCATCTTCTTCAACACTTTTCGATCCTTCGACTTAAACAACGACAAGCGGTCTCTTCTCCAAGTCGTGCGTCCATCTTCATCCACGTGGGAGTGTCCCTCCAAGTTAAACCTAATATAAAATGTTTTGTTCTAGTGCAGTTGTCCATGGTATGATTATGTTAGTTATTATGTCATGCTAACAATATATATATATATATATATATATATATATATATATAATTGATGTGTCCCAAACGTGTTCTAATTTTTTTTAAAAATTGACATGTCGTCGTATCTTGTCATGTCTATGTCCGTGTTCGTGCTTCTTAGCTTTGTTGTGTAGCTGATCCCAACTAAGAAAATGATGGCTTTAAGCATGGTTTGGGTAGCCAGATAACGGTCACTCGGTCAGTATGCTAACTACTGGTAAGAAAACCTCCTATGACAATTTCCTTTGAGAAAATAAAGGTAGAAGTTATAACAACCACAGGTTCACCACCATTAACCGCAAACATCTATGCCTATACCGAGGTCAGAACTTGTCCAAAAAAAACTATTATATATAATATAACTAAAAGAAACCACCCATGACAATTTCCTTGGAGAAAATGAAGGTAAAAGTTAGAACTCATCCTTGGGTGAAAATCTCTCCAAATTAAATAAAAGAACAAATTTGTTCATGGCAGAACATTTTACAGCAAAATATGGTGCTCTTCGTCTTCAACCAATATAACGAAGGCCTCAAACAAAGCTTTCTTGAAAACTATTATATAACTTCATTGACAATAGAACTTTGCAGTAAAGAAAACAGTAATCAACAAGAGAATTGAACTCTTAAAAACTGTTAAAACCAATTTGAGTGTCAAACTTCTGTCAGTTGAACAAATTTTTAATTTATGGTGCTCGTACATACATTGTACATGCTTACTTATAAATCAAATAACAAAAAAGGAACAAAAAATATAAATGCATAAACTTGAGGGATGAAGGCAAGCAAACAGACCTCTAATTTAGCTTTGAAAAGGTCTAGAGCTGGACCTTCCATTTCCCCAATATGTAGAAGTTCAGAGGCCTGTAGATTTGATTTTCCAATCTTGTGCAAGCAGTATCGTATACTAGGTTCTAGCTCCTCCACACGTTCACGACACAAAACTTGATTCTCTAGGTCTCCTACTTTCCCAAGTTCCTCATAAACAGCTCTGAAAGGCAAAGAAAACATTAGCAAATCATGTTATTTGACAAATCAAAATGAGATGATAAATTATGCACGGGCCCAGGGCCTTTAGGAAATCATGTATTCTTTACAATTTTTGGATTCATATGGTTAACAGTAGATATGATAGATAGATAACAATCGTCTTATTTTTATCTTATAGTGGTCTACTGGTCTTTAACAGTAGGAATAAGAATGTCAATCACCTACTCCTCAGTTGCACTTACACACAAAACTTTAATGATTCATTTGGTGTAAGCTTACCCAACCTTCAAGGATCACCAAAACCTTCACATCCAAGATGAGGACTCTATCACTTGATGCCTTCTAAGGCAATTTTTGGAAAAATTGGTTGGAACAAACTAGAACTTTAAGCGACAGAAGAGAGAGAGGGAAGAATTAAGGGATGTCAACCCAGTGTACTTATAGTATAGCCACCTTAATCGAATCAAGATGATATGCAAATATGTGGGAATTGAAAGCTTGAAAAGTGGTAATGAACCTAATTCGATCCCATGTCTCTTCTAAATGCACCACGTTATCATAAAGAAAATGTAGACTCTAAATCTTTCAAACTTTTCTAAAATAGAAGTGGCCTTGTCTCTCAAGAGGACAGAAAAACAAAAAACGAAAAATAATCTTAACCCTAATGAAGAAGATATTGCAAGAATTAGTAAGATCATTTAACAAAGAATTTAAAAGATAAGGAAATAGAAGGAAGCACCTAGCTCTTTTGAAGTTCAATAATGCTGTGTCCCAATACCGATCTTGTTCAAACAACAAGTTCCCAGACATATACGATGCATAAGCCTACATAATGATTACAATTGTCACTCTTCATTAAGACGTAATTTAAAATTTCAAAGTTAAAAGAATATCATATAGGGTATAAGGTATATATTTCTGTTGAATCATCTTAAACCACCGACCAACCCAAAAGCTTAAGCTGATGGGTTGGGGAAAATTTAATTATATCAGCCCATAAGAAAACTAGGATCAAACCTCTGCTTCCAAAGATGTCCTTGAGTCTCCCTTGCTTGCACACAATTGTGCAAAGAGAGTAGTCCATTTTACTGCCTTTCTAAGCCTACCAATCAAATAGATACGCTGTCGTGCATTTGGACCATCTGGTAATTGCCTTTTCTCCATGGCATGACTCCAAGCCCTCTCCGCCGTATAAAGGACCACATGGAGAAATCTAATTTAAATCCAGAAGGTTGATGGTTGTTGAATTAGTTAATACAGACACAGAAAAATTCAAATTAATTAGCACTTTGCCATTTTCTTTCCCTTTCTTTCTTCCTACCCCACTGCAATAGAAACAGTGTAAATTAAGGGCAAACATTACTGACAATTTTGTTAAAAATTTCTAGAGTACTTTTCTAGAATCAGTAACAGGAGAATACTTTGAAGTGCAAACGAAAAAAGGGCAAGTAAAGATGCAACATGTAAACCTGACTTCGCTAACAGTTGATTGAGTTATGGCTCGTTTGGTGTACTTTCCACGGCCATGAGTGAACTTCAGAGATTTATACAGTCTCCTTAGCCTAGCTGTGCAATACCTCCTACGCATAACAAAAATCAAAAATCAAATCTACCAGTAATCAACAGTCTACGCAATCAGGAGAAATTCACAGCATTATGAATGCTAGCATAATTGAAAGTAAGAAACTAAAACAACATAACAATGAAATGAAATGATACACATAATGCATTTTCACAAACCGATAGCGTGTATAATCTCCATGACGTAACCCATGCCGCATCTGGGCAGATTTCAAGAGCTGCAATACTTAAAAAAACAAATAAAAACAACAACAACAAACAAACAAACAAACCACCATCAGCATCAAAAAAGAAAAAATTTAGCCAATGCTGATACAATGGGGCAAAATGAAGAAAGTAATGAAGGAAATAAAATCAATTCACAAGGGCATACCGTTGATGGAAAATCTAGGATTATCAGGGTCAGAAGAAGCATTGGAATTGTCCACTTCCATGGACGCCATTTTTAGGGCTTTTCTTCGCAATCAGGGCCATAAAAAACAACGAGCAACCATGAAATTGTTAAACAGTAGTTAAAGAATGAAGCGAAATCCATGGATTCCGATAAAACCCGCCCGAAAATGCTGCGGATCGGAATCTGAGATGCATTGGCGGAGAGTTAAAAGACTTACGAAACGAAAATCTCAGCAATTGCTCTGATGAACTCTCAGAAGTGGCGACGGCTGCTGCGAAATCCTTGAATTGCCTCGGTGATTAGCAGTGTTTGCTAATTTGATAGTTTTTTGGCAATTGGTTTTTTATTGTTATTATTTTTTTAAAGAAACTAATTCAGTAATTCTTACGGTAAATTTTTTCATCCATCCTCGGACTTGAGATGGCTCTACAATTTGTTTTCATAAATTGGTATAAATTTCAAATCACAAACTTTTTTTTTTTTTTTTTTTAACTAACAACATCAATATTTTAAACTTAATTAAAATGCGAAGATTTAAATCATATACCATAAAATAAAAAAGAATCATAAAATTTAGGGATTTTATATATATAGCAAAAATAAATAAATAAGTAAACTTTTGAGATTTGAATAATATTCACTTTTAATTTTTAAGTTTGAAATAAAATTTCAATTTAGTTCTTATATTTCCAAATTAAATAATTTTATCGTGAGCTCATTTTTAGTTATTGTATGTTCTTTTAGTTAATTTTTATATTTACTTTTGTACAAAAAAAATTAAATTAAATTCACGTCAAAAGTAAAATAATCAATTTATCAATATATTTGATTTAAAATTAGTTTGGTCAACCTTACGTTAAATATCTAACGATTTTGTTATTTCACTGACTGAAATTGACTATTATTAAATTTTATTAAAATATCATAAGTAAATTATTCAATTTTGAAACATATGTGTCCAATATAAACTACACTACTAAACTTAGGGGGTGTTTGTTTGACATATCTAAGTAGTATTTAGCTTAAGGAGTTATATTGAGTAGTTAAAAATTGAAAGTTGTAACAAAAAACTTGTTTGAATGTCGTTTTTGTGTAGAAGAGTTAGAGTCAAAACCTTATTTGGATGTAGATTTAAAATGAGTAGTTATTTTTAGTAGTAAAAAAAGAAATGATTAAAAATGTGTGGTTAAAAATGAGTTATTTTGATTGATTTAAAACGAATGATTAAAAATGAGTAGTTAGAAATTATTGAGTAGTTATAAATGAATGATTAAAAATGAATGGTTGAAATGAGAGTTATTTTTAAAAGTAAAAATGAGGAGAAGTTAGTAAAAACTTGTTTGGATGTAAGTTTTCGACAATAAATTAATAAATCTTAAAACTAAATCCTACATAAATATGTCAAACAAATAAAAATAGAATGGGAAAGTCCAACGTTCATTGTAATTTAACCTTTTTTTTTTTTTTTTTTGAAAGCATAATTTAACCTACGTACTATTTGCTTATAACCATAACTCAAAAGGAAATTATAGTAAAAGAAAATAAATTTTTTAGTTACTTTTCGGCAATTTATATTTATATATATATATACATCTTCTTCTCCATCTTTTTTTAGTTCATTTTCAAGCTCTGTACTTTCTTTCATTTTAATGAGCATTGGTTTTTACTGCTACTACTTTCAGTACGGCTGAATTTCACAATTGCGCAGTGTTGGCGGTAGAATCCGGTGGAGCTGTTGTCGACGCTAATAGAGAGGCGAACGGGCAAAAGCTGTCCCTGGTAGAAAATCTCATCGGCCAAACACATTTCCGGCGGCGGCAGAGTGACGGAATTACTGAAATCAACTACAGAACCGAAATCGAAATCGGTCGCGGCGACGATGGTCTCGGCGGCTCTGGGTTTATGGGAATTGTGGTCTTTGATTAGATTTATGGAAAGATCGCATAATGATAGAGTTTCATGATCACTCATCAAGTTGCTCCTCTAGGTAAAATTCACCATTGCCCCATTTTTCTTTAGCATTGTCTCTAGCCATTTTTTATTTGAAGTTGCAGAGATTGAGAGAGAAAAAAAAAAAAAAAAGTGAAAGTTATTCAAATGGTCAATTCATTTTTGGAGTGATGGTGAATTAAAAATTCGTTAAACAACATAAAAAGTAAGAAAACAAAGTGAAAAAGAGATGGAATGTGAAAACAGAAAATACAGAGCTTGAAAATGAATTAAAAAAAAGATGGAGATGAAGATGAAGTGTTTTTTTATATTTATAAAGTTTTAATTATTATTATTTTTCCACTCATTACAATTTTAACATTATTTTAATACTAGGGACTATTTTTAAACATTTTGAAAACTCCAAAGATTAATATTGAGCATTTGAAAGTTCAATAACCAAATTTAAACAAACATAATAGTCTAGAGATTAAAATTGGACATTTAAGAGTTAAAAGGACCAAAATTAAACAAACTTGAAAGTCTAGAGATCAAAATGATATTTTAACCAACTAATAATCTTAATTTGATTAAAAATTTTCTTTTTTTTTTTTAGCAATCCAATTTTCAAAATTGGATTAGATAAGTATACAAAAGGCTAGTATATTTCTACGCACAAAAATTATTTAGACTTAAAACTAAAATGAAAATTTAATAAGAATATTTTATTGATTCATTTCTAAATCTACTAGATAAGATACATCATTGAATGAAATTAATTTCATCTATCAGAATGTAAGAGAGTGCCATGTAAGAACCCGACCCTAAAATGGTCATAAAACCAGTTCTTACTCAACATGCATGGTTCAATACGTTCAAAATTAAACTTAAAGATAACTGTAAGTAAAACAAATGCCAATTTATTCAAATCAGAACTATTCATAAATAAAACATAGTTAAGCCTGTGACTAGAGTTATTCAAACAACTACAAAAAAAAAATGAAATTCTTTATAAATGACACTATTCTGCATGCTGATTAAAGACAACAAATAAATTTTGACAGCGGACGCCCATGATCAATGCAGCTCCTCCTCTAGCCGTCTCGGTGCTGTCCCAAGTTACCTGGTGGAAGAACCACAGAAAATAAGAGTGAGTACTTATTTAAGTTTATTCCAAAAGAGAGAATAAAAAATAGTTAGGAGAAGAATGAAAAAAAGTGATTTTTGGAAAACGTGATTATAAAGGAATGATTCCCGGTGGCCGAAACATGAGGAATCATCTCCATTTCCATTCTCACCTTTGTTCTTGGTGGCCCAAACACACTCTTAAATTTTTTATCCCAAATATTGCCAAGTAGGGATAGAAAACCCTCATCAAAACTCTTAAAGACAATTTAAAAAGTAGTAACAAATCCTTAATTTCAAATCCAACATATTTATGAATTAAAGCAATAAAACAAATCACATATTGATCCATAATGAACATGCTTCAAAATTCAAATATAGACAATACAAATTCAAGTTTTCATATCGCATACATAAATTTTTTTTTTTTTTTTTTTTTTTTAATTTGATCGTACATTAAGTTACTGAAATTATGCCTTGAGTTGTCAAGTATAACATCCTATTTTTGTTACAAATATGAGAAAAAGTAATCAAATTTATAATAACTTAAAGCTCAGACCCTAATTAATATCTTTTTTTTCCATCAATACTGATAATAAAGCTTTCTTTTAAGTTCAATAATAGTTAAAAGAACATATCATTTAATTACCACTTCCATATCCAATCCATTAAGCCCAAAACAACAAACAAAATTCCCAAAAACCCCCCTTATATTATAGATTATATACAGTTCCAAAGTTATGAAAAAACGATCAAAACCAAACCCTAGAGCTAGAAAAAATTTCTCTGGTGAAACAAATTGCAACAGGAACAGCTGCATACAAACCCACCGAAATGATTGATGATAAGTTGGTTTAATTGATTGGTTGTAATCTAATTCAACTATACGATCACACGTTCAACCTTAAAAATCAATATTTGACTTTTATGTTATTTAAGAACAATAATTATTTATAGTCTCTTTCTCAATTTGAACTAAAAAAATAGCCAACATAATTCCAAAAAAGAATGTCAATATCATAATTAAAATTGTCTCTCTCTTTTTGAACAATTCACAAAAGGGCAAAAAAAAAAAGAAAGAAAGATAAAATGACATATTCAGCCTTCTTTCTGTTTACATTTAAACCCAACAAATTTACAGGGCGAATACCTCCTAATTTTATACTCCGAAATAGTTTCCAATTTCGGCGACCAAACCTGTCCCTTCGATCCAACAAGCTCATCGTAATGTTTCTTCAACTCCGGCGTACTCAAAAACTTACCTTCGCCACCGTCACGGCCGTCAGTCACCGCCGGAGAAATGAGCCGGAGAATAAACTCCGGCATCACCTTAATCAGAACTTTCCCATTTGGGCTGCGAACATACTCGAACGGACATGGCCCAGATAATTTCTCCGCATCCACATTTCGGGCCCCGAGTGCGGCGAGCGACGACGTGGAGAGAATGTCGAGGGAGGAGAATTGGTCGAGTGGGAGAACGAAGTAGGTCTCACCGACAATGAGCTTATCATTGATGTCCAAGGAGGGTACGGGGTGGCCGATGAAGAAGGAATGGGCGTGGCAGATCATCATGAGGGGGTATTGGAACATGATCTCTCCGGCGAGGTGGTTGTTTCCTGTGAGGATTTTGGTGAGGCCGTCGGAGAAGATGAGCTTGACGGCGGAGGAGCGGCGGCGCTTGGTGAAGGAAATTGAAAGAAAGCATGGGAATCCATTGCCCATTGAAATTATAGAGAGAGATAAAATGGGGATTAGAATTGGAAAATGAAGAATGTGATTTTATATTATTCATTGGAGATTTGACTTTTAGAAAGACCACGAGGCTTTGTTTGTTTTTAGGTTTCTTTAGCTGTTCGTTGTTAAAGATGACGGCGTTTATTACCTAAATATATATATATATATATATATATATACATATATTCAAAGCTGTATATTAATTTAACTTTAAAAATGTATAGTAAAATATTATAACTCTTTTTTTTTTTTTGATATCCGAAACTATGGGCTAGGTTGTGCCCACTTCGACTAATATCACGAGACATACCATCTTGTCAAAGAAATCTGTAGGAAATTAATTCTTAAATAAGTAATCACCATAGATTAAAATCATCCTTAAGCACCTCAACCTTCTTTACGATAGTTTAATAAATTGAGTTACATAATCCAGATGCTTAATTTTTGAAATTTGTATGTGATATATTAAGGAATGAAATGACACTTTTAAAACGAAGTTACAAACATTGAATAAAAACTAAAAAGTTATTTACTTACCTTCTCACGTACTGCCTCTCTATCTTGAAAGATCCCTCAAATGTCATCCAAGCTATTCTGAAGTCTATGAAAGAACGTGTTGAATAAGGCAGCTCTCACACCCGTGGTAAGGGTGGTATTGGAATCGAGACAACATAAAGGGCACTACTGCTCTCAAATAATATAAAGCCAAATATCAATTCTAGTTTGAATTCGTGATCGTAGAGTTAAAATAGATTAACACTAGATAAGATAATCAATCGCGCAACCGACCCATTCGATGGAAGGATATCATTATTAATACAACATAAATTTTATAAGGACTATTGATCGTAGCTCTATAGCTCTAAATTAGAGTTATTTTGTTACTTATCATTGATGTATTCTCTTTTGTTCTTTGGCTTGCTCCTTATATGCCTTAACGAAGTATCTTATCAATTTATGTTAACTATTGTCCCTAAACTTTATTCCATCATAATTAGTTTTTGGTTATACTGTAGTTTAAAATTTGTAATGGTTTAACTTTAACTTATACATAGAACTTCCTATATATAGGGTCAAAATGTGTAACATAGTCATTAGTTAGACTTTTTATATGCAATGATATACTTAGTTCTGTTTATTTTTCAAAAAAAGAACACACACACATCCGAGTTTAGATGAGAAATTCGAACCTTGATATTTTAATTCGGAATGTATGCTTTCATTCCAATTTTTTTTAGAATACTGCTGTGTTCATGTTGATATTTACTTGATTCAAAAAAAATAAAAAATTAAAGAAAAGAAAGAAAGAAAGAAATATTGATGTTTTCCTACCTAGTTGAACATTTACGTTTTGTTAATCATACCATAGTTAAAAGCTCTAAGTGTAAGAAACTTATAAGATTAGTCAAATTCAAAAAATAATTACAAATATGATAATTTTTAAAACAATTTAGCAATCATAGGTATTAATAATAATACGATATTAATGATACATAATATTGTATTAATAACATATAATAATGTGTTAATAATACAAAATAATGTGTTAATAATACAAAATAATGTATTAATAATACAAAATATTGTATTAATGAGTATTAATAATACCGTACCGCATTTATGACTATAGATACAAATATTTTCAAATTTAATTACATTTGTAATTATTAGAAATCCCATGTATTGCACATGTAATTTACTTTAACTTATTTTTTTTTCTTTTATAAAGGATATGGTTGAGACTTACATTAACATACATTTCATTATATCAACAATTTAACAATCAAGAAAATATAACTATAAAATAGCTGATAAGAAAATTTAATTTTAATAGTATTCATATGTATTATGATGCACAATAAGTTTCCAGGAGAAAAACCTTTGTCAATTTCATTGAATCATTTTAGCTTTCATGAAGGAAGCAATTCTACAGACTCTTTATAAAGAGCTTCACAGAGGGGAAAAAACTCAAGGAAAATCTCTTCTAAAACAGTACTATCGGCTGCAGAGGATTTCAGCCTAACATTTACATGAGACTTACATGACTCCAACAATAGATTCTAGAAGCATTTAATACAGGCCTAAAATTCATTTAAAAAAAAAAAAAAAAAAAAAAGGCCTACGGTAGAACTAATGGGCCTGTTTCCTAACACCCCCCAAGCCGGGTTGAGGCATCACGAACATTGAGGTTGGAACGCCATGAGCTGAAAGTAGAGAATGATAATGGCTTCGTTAGAATGTCTGCTATCTGTTCATTTGCAGGAAGATGTTGAACTCGAACTTTCTTGTTAAGAACCAAATCTCTAACAAAATAAATGTCAAGTTCTACTAGGGGTGAACATGGGTTGGGTTGGGTTGGGTTGAGGAGGTTTTCAACCCAACCCAAATTTTTGAATTTATCATTTTTCCAACCCAACCCAACTCTTATATTTTCGGGTTTGGTTGGGTTGGGTCATCGGGTCCAAGAATAAATTATAAATATATTTTTATTAAATTAATCCTACATTATACATAAACAAAATACAATCTTCAATCAAGGTAATGAAATGAATATAAATATACAATCATAGTTTATATAGAAGATTCCAACTATAAAACATAAAATAAATAGATAATTAAAACAAAAAAATAGATGAATTCGACTTCCATAAAACAAATATATAATTAAAACCAACAAAGATATTTTACCTAATTTGACTATATATTTTATCATAATATATAAATTATAAAGATTTGAAAAAATATTAAAGAATATGGGAAATAAAAATTCTAACAATAATACTTAAATAAAACAAATATACGCATATATAATTATATTATAAGTAAAAAAATATATTTTTAAATTAAATAATAATTTCAGGTTGGTCGGGTTGGGTTGGGTTAATTTTAGGTCAATCCTTGACCCAACCCAAAAATGTTTTTAACCCAACCCAACCCGTCAAATCGGGTTGGGTTGGTTTGAGTTATTCGGATTTTGGGTTGTTTGAACACCCCTAAGTTCTACATGCTTGGTTTTAGAATGCATAATTGGATTCACACTTAAATGAACCGCACTTAAATTGTCACACAACAAGATTGGTGGATGAGAGTAGGCAAGTTTTAAGTCACTCAAAAGAGATGAAAGCCAAACCAATTCTGTCGCATAGTGGCTAAACTTCGGTACTCTGCCTCGGTACTAGATCGGTAAATATTGGATTGTTTCTTGGATCCCCAAGAAATCAAGTTACCTCCAAAATATATGCAATATCCTGAAGTAGATTTTCGATCATCCGGATCTGAGGCCCAATCTGAATCTGCATATCCATGAATATTCAAGGTAGTTGGTTTAGACAATAATAATCCATAATGTATAGTACCCTTTAAATACCGAAGAATCCTCTTCACCAACTTCCAATGAAGTTTGGACGGGGAATGCATGAACTGACAAGCCTTATTGACTACAAATGAAATCTTTGGTCGAGTTAAAGTAGCATATTGTAAAGCACCTACCACACTTCTATAAAGATGCGCATCATGAAATGTCTCCCAACCAAACGCAGAAGGTAAGCTCCCACTATTCATAGGTGTCGAAATAGAATGGGCCTCACTCATGTTTGTTCTATGAAGTAAATCTTGGATGTACTTGGTTTGGGATAACATTAAACCTCCAGAATTCGGATAGGATACTTCAATGTCAAGGAAGTAACTCAGTGGTCCTAGTCTTTCAAAGAAAATGATTGATGCAAAGATGCAATTACGTTAGCTATCTCGGCTTGAGAATCTCCAATAATCAAAATGTCATCGACATAAATCAAAATATAGCAACAAGTGTAGCCATGATGTCTAAATAACAAAGATGTATCAGCCCGAGATTGAGTAAATCCAACCCCCTTAAGAAGATTAGTTAGTCGTTCAAACCAGGCACGAGGTGCTTGCTTGAGACCATACAATACCTTATGCAGATTGCACACCATAGTGGAATCGTTGGATACAAAGACACCTGGGGGTTTGTCCATAACCACATTTACAGACAAAATTCCATGTAGAAAAGCATTGTTAATGTCAATTTGTCTAATCAGCCAATTTTTATGCAATGCCATTGTAAGAAGAACGCGGATGGTTATAGGTTTAACTACAGGACTGAATGTTTCAAAATAATCTATATCAGGAGATTGGTGAAATCCCTTGGCAACTAGACGTGCTTTCTATCGAGCTATAGACCCATCCGAATGACGTTTGATCTTGAAAATCCATTTACATCCAACTACCTTCTAGTTTAGGCCTTGGTACTACGGACCATGTGTTATTTTTCATAAGTGCCGTATATTCCTCTTTCATGGCCTAAAGCTAATGAGCGCTCTTTAATGCCTCTCTAACATTCGGTGGTTCCATTTCATCATACTTAACGACATAAACTTTTGGTTTCACAATACCACATTTTCCACGAGTGAGCATTAGGTGGGTATTTACTGGAATGGTTGACACTATATGCTCACGAGGAAGATTACTTTCAACATCATTTTGAGTAATATGCATAATTGGTGTCCCCTCCGGTTGAACAGTCATGTTATGATCATTCCTATGGGTATTGGCTGAAACATTTTCATGCTGGCTAGGGGCAGATATTGGCATGTCATTCATTCTCAAATTTGGTGAAATAGAAGATTGTAATATAGGTGCAGGATTTGAGTTTGGTGACATAGGAGAATACACAGAAGGTATAGTATTGGTAACTCCAGTACCAGATTTTGGTGTTGAGAAATGATGGCATGACTTTTGAAAAGGGAATGGTGTCTCATCAAATAAGACATTTCTTGATGTAAACAATCCATCCTCATTCGACAAGCATTTGTATCCCTTATGTTGTGAGCTATATCCTAAAAATGTGCAAGGACTCGATCTAAAATTTAATTTGTGAGACATGTGTTGGTGGGTGTACAGACTAACACACAAATTAAGAAAATATTAATAATGACGTAAGAATGATGACGTGGCAACTATGATCTTGCCGTAGCGAAATCTTCCTCTGATTAGGCGAAGTGTGTGTGTGATCCCTAAAGGTTGTGCAAGTATACACAATCTTTGTTGTAGCAAGTTTTAATGTAAGTAAAGGTCATCTCCACAGGAATTAGTGATTAGTACCATGCTTAAGCGAAATGAAGAGAGTCAAGTAACAGGTGAAATTATTGTGATGAGTCTAAACTAAGCGAAATAAACGTAATGTAATTTAAACTAGATGTA
>JBBMKA010000009.1:5689552-5718155 GCA_037833695.1 Sechiopsis laciniata | reverse complement strand
ATATTCTAAAAAGTTTTAATGAAATATATATTTTCTAAAAAGTTTTAATGTTTTTCAGATAAATGAATAAGAATTTATGTTATTAAAAAAATCTTACTCATATGGTAAGTTCTAGTATATGGAACTTGTTAGGGATAACTAACAATTACAAACTTCCATATTGATATGATATTATCTACTTTACGAACAAGCACAAACGTACACAATTTGTTTTATCCAACAATATATTCTTCTCTTAAACAAAGTACATCGAACCATACGAGACTCTTGCCACTCATTTGTTCTTCATCGTGATCACCAACATCACTAAATCAAGAGCCAAGTTCTGATACCACTTGTTAGAACAACGAACAACAACAAACTTCCACATTGATATAATATTGTTCATTTTGAGAATCACCTCTCATGATATAATATTGTTCATTGATCTTCGTTCGAGCCTACATGTTCGAGCCAAGCCTTAACCCGAGCCTCAAGTCTGACGCGCGTTCACTCGAGCTTAGCGGCATGCCTTCTTTCGAGTCATCTCGTCATTTCAAGCGTGCCTACGCTTCTTGAGCATAAATTCAAGCCTGCTAAGTCACGTTGACCACGCGATGTCGTCATTGACAGCCACTGTTGACCGTTGATCACTGTTGTTGACCAAAAAATCCATAATCTCTCTCTTAGGTAATTTTGACGTTTTTCGTTCGTTTTTTACTGTTTGAGGTGCCAATTTTGACCTGTTTATGCTCTACAAGTCTATGAATCACTATTAGGCTTCTAAAAGTACTTTTACTTGAATTTAAGTGTACATTCTTTAGATTCAGCAAAGGTAGGGACTAATACAATTATTCGGTGCGGTATAAATAAGCTAATGGTTCATTCTAAGATAAGACTAAAGTCTTACACCTTCGAATCACATTTTACGCAAGTATACGCAATCAAGTATGCAGCAAGTGATAAGTATTAATATTTTATTGTTCTCCGCAGGGATTGATGTCTATAATCAGTTAATTAATCTAAGAGTTGTGCAAGAATATAAAAACAATGGTGTTGGGATTTTGGTTTTGTTTTATATCTAAATGCGAAAATAAATCTAAAATGCGAAATTAACTAAGTAAGGCTCGGGCTAAGGTTATGGGTCGCATCTAGCAACTCCTAGAGTAAATTGCGGTAAGTAGTAATTGCCATACTTTGCCTAAAAAACGTCCGCTTCCGCTTCCATTCCCATTAAGCCCAACTTCCATTGCGACTCAATGTAATTCTTATTTAGCGTAGTGCATGCAGTAGTTACGCTTTTATTCCTAAACTCTGATTTAAAGTATGAAAGACTTAATACTAACCTACTAACATGCAAACTAGCCTTAGGTTATTTCCTCTTCCGATTCTTAACCTATTAGTGTGTGTGGATGATCGATTGGCATTTACTATTTAATTAAGATCCTAATTCAACATGCTTCAATTAACAACTCCATTTACCCTAGTACATGCTTCTACAACCCGTACCTTTAACCTTTGCCTAAGATGCTTAGCTAGACATGAAATTAAAGAAAATAAAAGATAAGAAATGAGCGAAAGACATTGTAAAAGAAAACTGGATTATTTCAAATGCAAGAACAGTTCGAAGGGAAACAACGATGCTGGAAATGAATAAAGCATAAAAGAAACAAAGAGAAGATAAACTAAAAGCGATAAATGGCGACAGCTGCTTGAAGAACAGGACTTCATGTCAATAGGAACACGAACTTCGCTTCGAAACCTTCATCTCAAGTGTGGGAGAAGAAATACGAAAACATGCACACTTTCTCTCTTTGTTCTTCTCCTATTTGTAGGCTTTTAGCTACTTAAAGACTAAGGAATCGGATACTTGGAAGGCAAGGATTGGATTTGATTTATTGCCTTTTATTACATTTTATCTTTGGCAGCTTATCCCTTGATTCTTGCGACAGATTTTCTATGATTGATCAGGTCTTTATTGATTAAGGTATGAATCTCATGATTGCCGTAGTTTGTCTATCCAGCGATCTGATAGTTGACATCAACTTTGCATTTGATTCTTTCCTTATTTGGTTAAATAGGCTTTGGCATCTTATCTGATATGTTGTTTTGCATCAATGTTCCGCATTAAATTTTATCTTATTGGTTTTCCCTTTGCGAATATGCTTGAAAAATCCCGCGGTTCTACAGTTGTTCACTTTGTTGTTCTGATTTGCGACACTTTTAGCGTTCCAAATTTCTCTGGATACGATGCTAATAATGTTTCCAATTCTTTCGCGAATATACTTGGAAGATTCCCTGGTTCTACAACCTCCAAAGCGTCTTGATGCGCATTCTAACCTTTTGCTTGTCCTTTAAATGTGATGCTAACCATATTCCCAAATACTATAGATATAGCAATAAATTAGCGAAGTGTGGGATCTTTGGCATTCAAGTAAGAAAAGCATTCGGCATCCATATTTTACTCTAGAATGCTCTAATTTTCCTAGCCTTTTATATCTAACCTCATAAATCATACATGCATTTTATTTATATAAATTTCCCATCTTAATTCTTTTCTAACTCTGAAGTTCATTTAATTAATGCACAAATACCATTAGAATATATTAAGATATTAGCTTAAATAACGCTATATTTAAGAGCTATCATGGACCCTTTACCTCAGTTTGAGATCTCGTGGGTTAATTATGGATATGTATTAGGGATATGTGATTCTGGAATATTGTTAGTACATATATGTGACTGTTTATGTGATGTTATGTTGAATTACTATGCTATGATTGATTGTGTGCCTATGTGGACATGGATTGAGCATCTAGACTTGTTATATTTAATCTTGATTGATATGCATGTCTGAGTTCAGCCCATAGCGAACTAGTTAATTTGTATGTGATATTGTTGTCTCATAGGGAACCTTAGGATTTGATACCACGAGCTGATGTTTGGGAACACGTTACCCGAACACGGGCGTCAGATAAGGGCTACTAATATGGGGCAAGACGAGTGGAGATATAGCTCTCGTAGCAGTTTCAAGGGATCAGAGGGCTGACCGGTTAGCTTTACCTCATGGGTACGCCAGACTATAACCCCGGTGCCTTACTACGATTTTTGAAGTGCGTGGGCAATGAGATGCATCAACTCACTACGAGTGTTTGAGGCCTTAAAGGCGTCAAGTTGCTCAGCTCGCCGGGAAACTCTCCCTAGTATAGGTTATCGAGATTGCCCAAGAGGGTCATTGGACCTAGGGGCATTTTAATCTTTTGACATTGACCATTAGACACCTTATCGAAGCTTGGGTCTGAGAACCCTTATGTGCATTAATTGATGTTATGATTGCTAACTTGCTCTTATATTTGTTCTTATCGATTTCATATTGGGGATCGTTACTGAGTTTAATAACTCATCATTTTCTTCTATGGAATGTTGGAGGTACTCACAGATTGTACCAAGATGGTTGACTGATGCTAGACAGACCATGAGATACACTGCATTATTCTTGAATCTTATTTTATTTTAGTATTTCATTTCTACATGAACTGGATTTGAGGCATGTACGGTTTATTATTATTATGGATTTTGAACTATGATCTATGGTATCACTTAATTTAAGATGTTATTCAAATCATGTCTTGTTTATTTTTGTTTTTAAGTTCATACATTTAGGGTAAGGACCTAGCTTGAGACTCTATCTGGGTCGGGTTCTTATGGTTTAAACAAAGATATAAATACTTTTTACGTCATAAAGAAGTAGAACTTCAATGACATTTTATATGACTTAATAATCAAAATGTTATGGGTTTAAAGTCGTTAACCTTAAATTATCGAATTCTTTTTTAACATTCTAATACTTTTACTCGAATTAAAGTAGTTAATTGCCATTTTTGAAGTTATTTTACCTACTTGATGATGATATAGACTAAATTTATAAAATTTTCATAATTGAGTTAAAAACAATTCTACAACTTGCCGTTGAATACATTTCTTGGTTAAATTTCTGCAAAATGTTATCACTACTTTTACTTGTGTACAATAAAGTTGGGGTGAAGAGATTTGAACCTCAATTTCAATTAAATAAGTAGATGGTTTTTTTTTTATCAATATGTATGAGCTCTAGGTTGATAAAAATTAACCCAATAAATAAAAACAACTAATTGGGTTTTCTTTTTGGTATTCATTAAATGAAAAAAAAAAATTAAAAAATTAAAAAAATAATAAAAAATGCCTACATGTCAATCAACCAATCAGGTCACGTCAAGGGTGGTTGCCACGTGGGAGATATGTGATCATCGGTGACGGTATAATTTTCTTCATATATAAACATTACGATTGTTGACCTTTGACCACCCCCAAATTTCTTTATAAAATATGAATAAAAAAATGACATTATAGTTTTTTTTTTTAATTGATATCCGTTAGGTTCTTGAGCCAATTAAAGGTGATGAAAAATTAATTTTTAAATAACTATGAATTAAATTTATTACAAATTATTCTCAGATGTTCATTTTTTTCGTGGGTTGGAGTTCCATGGGGACCCGCCCCAAACGGAGCGGTAAATTCTTTTAAGTCGGTGAATAGAAGAGTGGCGGGGATGAAAATTTTCCCACAACATAAATGAGATGGTGACGGAGAATGTATTTCTCATCCTCGTTTTCCAGATCCCTCCTCATTTACATTTTATTATTATTATTTTATTTTTAAAAATGATTTTTACCTCCTTTTTACTAATTTAATCTTTGATTATAGTTTTTTGTTTGTAGAAATATTTATTTAAATGTATATTTCTATATAATTAAATGGTGAATTTTTTGGGAAGAAAAATGATTTTGTTGGTAGAGATGAAGACAGAAAAGGTATTTCTTGACCCCGATCCGCCTCGTAGACATCTGTACTTCAACTATGTCATTAATGATTAATGACATAATATATGTTAAAGTGTACACTTTTCAAATATAGATTATTTTGTCATTATTATTTAAATATGAAAACTATATTTATATGTTTTAAAAATGATTTAAAACATTTTAATAGTTTTGTGCAATCTTCTTAATAGAATTTTCTTTCGAATTTGTTCGATCTTGTCATAGTGTGGGTTTTATCAATGAAAGTTGGCTCACATTGCTTTTTCTCCACGTTTTATATGCACTAATTCTTTACTTAAAATTAGCATTTTGCAATATGATTCAAAGATATAAATTTTAACCGAATAGGTCGGTGGCGGGATAAGTTATCTGGTTTAGCGTTAATCCATTTTCATTCCACGGTCATATATTCGATCTCTAGAATCAGTATTTATAATTCTCCTTCCCCTACCTTGTACTAGTATGATCTAGTACCCAAAATATTACATGTTCAAATCTCTCTCTTCAATATGATGCTCACCTACTTAATAAACATTTTTTTATTAATTTTATTAACATTTAAATGTTGTAAAGTTAGACGATATATCTTATTAGAATAGTTAAGAGATAGTAAGTTGGCTTGAAGACTCATAAATATATAAATAAATAAATTACAAGCATGGATGATCTGTTTTAGATAATGTTTTATTGAATTAATTGTTGTCATGCTAATGTGATATTAATTTAAAAGTGTTGGAGATACTCGCCTTATTTTATATTAGAAAAGTGACTTGTTCCACATTGGAAATGTGAGAAGTCTTTACACATTTATATGATATGTGGGCTATGAATCTCTCACAACCAATTGATTTTGAGGTAGAATTTCAGAGTTCTATGTGAGTATTTGGTCTCTCAAATTTCTATCAAATCTAAATACTTAAAAATTCAAGTGGATAATTTGGATCCAACCCAAACACTTAAAATTTAAGCAGGTACAACTAAAAGAATAAGGCAAAGTGAATATTGCCATTGGCAATGAGAAGGTATATATATTCCTCATTCTCATTGCCAATGGCCAAAGGCCAATGGTATATGTATATATTCCATTTGTTTTGTAACAGATAACTATATATTTGGCCAATTGTTTTTTTTTTTTAAATATATTTTTAGCCCAACTTTTTAAAATATTGGCCAATTTAGTAATTGTTGAACTAATAAAACATTATATAAAACCAGGTAAAAGCTAAGTTTGATTGAATCTACCTACATACTATTTAACGACAAGAAAAAAAAAACGTATTATATTTGAGATGTTCTAACATTCAAATCAATTTGAGTCATAAAATTGAAAAATCCTAACCTAAGTTTCTTTTTTTTTTTTAAGTACTAGTTGGGGGAGGGGGGTTCACAAACCTTACAAAGTGAGTATAATTGCTCTTAAATAAATGAGAGTCAAATACCAATTCCAGAGATCGAACTCGTAACCATAGAGTTGAACTGGATTTCCACCGATCAATGAAATTAGGAATGCAACAAAAAACCGAACCAATCCAATCCAATGGATCGATTCGGTTTTTTAGCACAAAGTTAGATAATTTGAAAAAATCAAAAAATATTGATTCAGTTCTAGTTTTCATTTTTAAAAATTAATAAAAATTAAAGCGAACAAAACATATATATATTATCAATAAACCATATAAAATTATCTTCCTTCTATTATTTAGAAGATTTTCTAAATTCTTGAAAACCAATAAATATAAATCTCTTATAGTGAATGTTTTTTTATTCTTCAAATGTCAATATATTTTTCAAGTAATTTTCTCGCTTTACTTTTTTCATATTACTTGTCATTATCTATTTGAAATTTGGAGTTAGATGATTGTGGTTGTGTAGGCTATTTATATTTGAACCATTAAATATATGATATTTTTTGTTATTTCATATGTATAATGAAATAGTTTCTTATCGAAAAAATAAAACAAAAAAAATGAAAAGGGAAAATGAGTTTTTTTTTTTTTTTTTTTTTTTAAATATAGTGCTAAAATAAAAAATCGAACCAAATGAAATCGATCCATTGATTTTGTGTTTTATTGGACATTGTTTCGTACCCACTGTTAAAAAATCGAGGATATCGGTTCAATTGTCAGTTTAGTATAAAACCGATAAAAACTGAATCAAAATCATCCCTAAATGAAATAATCTGACTCTTTCGATTCAGAGTTTGAATGGTAATAGTAAAGAAAAACTTCAAATTTGAAATGCACGCTAGTATCATATGGAAGGAAAATTTTAAGCAAAGTGAAAATATTACTCCAATACCTTACATATTTGGACAGGTTGGTCAAAATGCAAAATTTTGCATCTATTTTTTAGGATTCCATAAATTTTTCTATTCAATTATATAAATATATTTATAAATTATAACAGTTTTAATACCGATTAGAACAGCTATGTAAATCCAATTACAAACAATGGGGTTCGTTCCCATAGTATGGGTTTTGAAAGGGTCAAAGTTATTTAAATGCTACTTCTTTTATACCACATTTCTAGAATGACACATTTAATATATTAGCCTTAAAGTCAAATTGCTTTTATTAGGAGGTGGACAGAAAATGCAACCAAAATTTTTGAAATTATAAGAGAGAAAAAATATATATAGTCTTACAAGCATCTATGTCGATTGGTTTAGTAGGTATGAAAATGTGGGTCAACGATTAATAAGATATTAAGCAGTTAATGTGAATTCTTAAAATAAATAAAATATATATTACATAGAATATCCAAAACAAACATAATTAACAATTATTCGCTCAAATATAACTCAATTGATTAAGACATTATGTGTTGAACCTAGAACAAATGTTGATATTTTTTATTTTAGAAATTCATTTTCGTGAAAGGTACAGCGAAAGATCTTAAAGTTACATTGAAATACTCTTTTACATCGTTAATTTTATTTTTTATTTTTATTTTTTTTTTGAACGTTAATTTATAGTATTTGATTTTACTTTTGAAGTAGGTTAAAATGACATTGTAAAAAAATTTGAAAGATTTTTGTAGGTTCAATTGGTATAAATATTGGATTAAGAAGATTCAAGCATGTGAAAGTAGAAGATGGCTCTAAACAATAATATACAAGACTTGAGTTTTTCATGTGCTACTCCAAGTCTCCTTTTTCATTTGTAATGGATACTATTATTCAAAGTTGTTGAGATTTGAGGAAAGTAGATAAATTGTCTATTTATGTTTGAATTTCTAGTTCCATAACAATTTGGTCCTTTTTTAACTTATTTTTTTAAAGTTCATCTTAGAATACTTGGTTGAAAAAAACAGGATTGTCCCACTTGAACAAGTCCCTGGATGTATTGATTTTCTTCTGCTGGAAAAACTGGCTTCATGTGCTCTTTTTCTCTTGCTAGTTGTTTGCTGCTTTTCTATTTGGTTCCTTTATTCATGTATTTACTAACAAATTTCTTTAGGGTGGGTTTGGGGCAAGGGAATGAGATAATAATAGAAAATTAGAATATGAAAGAAAATAATAATTATTTGTATTTGAGATTAAAAGAATGGTTATAGGAAGAATCGTTACTTATGCAAATATGGAGGTGAATATTGATTATCAAAAAATGAATAATGATTATGAGAGAAATAATTATTAATGATTAAAATGTGGGTAAAAAAATTATTCATCACCGATCTCCTCCCCCTTACTGTAATCTTTTTTTTTAAATTATTCAAGTTACTGGTATTCATTCCCAAGCGATTGCTACCAACCTAACTACAAAACTGAATACTCTTTTTTTTTTCTTCACAATTTTTTTTGTATTGCATAGCAATATGCTTGAACAATACCATTTTAGTATTCCCACAAGAAGATCAAGTTGCTAGCAAAATAATTCAAATTTGCCATTTTTCCCTGTCATGGATATCATCAAGTCCGCAATTCAAATTTGCCAGAAGGTCAAAAAGGGTTGTTTTGGATGCATCTCAAATTCCTTTTGAAGTTTTATAGAGAGGAAAAAAACTCCCAAAATAGTCAAAATTGAGCTTGCTCCATGGTTCAGACTTTGGAGGCATAAGCCTTTTTCCTTATCACTAAGTGTACATTATTATATTATTCTTCAATAAGTTTTTAAAAAAATGAAAATGAAAATCAATAGTTTAGATCCCATTTTATAACCATTTTTATTTTAGTTTATGAAATTGAAGCCTACAACAATTATCTTTTCATATATTTTTTCTTATTTGGATATTAGATCTTACTTATATTTTTAAAAACCAAACCATAATTAAAAAATAAATAAATAAATAAATAAAAAGTAACTTCCAAAAGTTTATTTCTGTTTTTGTATTTTAATTAGTATTCACATACTTTTTTAGAAAAAGATTGATACATTATAGGAAAGATGTATACATCGTAAGAAATTTGAGTAAAAATAAGTTTAAATTTCAAAAACAAAAAACAAAAAACTAAATGATTATCCAATGGAACCGTAATATTAGAGAGATGCAAAATAATGATCCAGTCCATCCAAAATTAATTCCAGCCATAAAAATTGAGCCCTTCTCTAAATTGATTTTTAACATCTAACCTCAATTCCCAGACTTTCCTCTCATCCATTGCTTCTTCAGCTGAGCCATTGAGCCTACTAGTCTTTTTTATTCTTTTTTTTTTTTTTTTTGAGAACAAATTGGATAAAACCAACAAACTCTACCTAGAGGGCACTACTACTCTCAAATAATATAGTCTACTAGACTATTGTCAACAAAAGCTGCTAGTTCTTATAGACAGTTAATGGAAAAAGGTATTTTCACCCTGAGGCAATAATTTGTGACAAAAAGTTATGCACAGTAATTATTACAAGACTGATAAGCCAAAAATTGCCCACTCTAAATGGGGCAGATGAAGTTTTCATGATCAGTACATTAATAAGAGAACGTTTCCAAATGATTAGAAAATGCTTAGAAGATGTTAAATAACTAAGAAAATCTAACTAAAAATGAAGTGCAAGAGAATATACTTTATCTCTGCCGTCTTCATCGTCTTGTAAAGCTCTTCCATTTCCTTCATGCCAAATGGTCCAAAAAGATGCCCAGAGAAAATTCTCCCAGAGGCATTTCTTCTCCTTGTATATGAATGACCACTAAGGGTGAGAAAGTGATGAGAGGTTCAGATCATTTGGGATGGGGGACTCCTATTTGAAAGCCTTGATAGTGTTGATGGTTTTTTTGATAGAATTGTTTTTATGGTTGTATCCTGGATCAGATGATTGAAAAAGTCTAGTGTAACCTTTTGTATTGGTCCTATCGGATCTCATATTTCATACGTTAATGAAATCGTTTCTTCAACCAAAAAAAAGATAATGTCTTCCCAAAATGCCTTGGCAAAGTTACAGCTAACCAGTAACCAAAACGTGGGATTGTGACTCGAGACTTTTTGCACAAAACACACCATTCATTGTGGGGACAAAAGCTATGCAGCCATATTTGGGGAGTGATGAAGTTCCAACGGAGGATCATGGCTTCCAAATCAAGTCAACTAGACGTTCAAGAGATTCGTCTACAAGATTTTGCTTCCTTATCTCATTTGTTCTCAACCTTTCGTCCCCCAATGCAACAACCAAATGGTTTTGGGCCTTTTGGCTGACAGAATCAAATGGCTTGGCTCCTTTACTACTCGATCCCTTTGCAATGATCTACTCGCCTCTCACACCAGTTTGCTCACCTCTTTACCTGAGGTAAATAACCAAAGAAAATAAGTGCTTTCCTCTAGGAAAGTAGGAACTTAGCCTTGCATAGCTTATACAATCATGACAAGATGCAAAAGCGGCTCCATGACTCCCAGATCCTGGGGTTGGAATGGTGTCCTCTTTGTAAAAAGGACATGGAAATTAAAAGTCACATCTTCGTCAACGATTCTTTTGCTGGTAACTCCTCTGTTTGGATTTGGTAAAAAAGAGTAGAGTAGAGAGGAGTAAAAGGATTAATGGTAGTTGGAGTAATTAACTATTCATTTGGGAATTGGTATTAGCACTGGGCTGTTGATTAAAGAGGAAGAAGAGGCCAGAATTAGAGGTTTTCATATTGGCAGGGCTAATGAAGATGAGATTAGTTTATACCACCTTCAATTTGTGGATGATACTCCCCTCTTCTCATCTCACGACCCATTGGGATTG
Organism: Sechiopsis laciniata; assembly: GCA_037833695.1. NCBI lineage: Eukaryota > Viridiplantae > Streptophyta > Magnoliopsida > Cucurbitales > Cucurbitaceae > Sechiopsis > Sechiopsis laciniata. Next base: position 5,707,162 of record JBBMKA010000009.1, on the reverse strand, counting down.
GACAATCTCATACAAACCATTAAGAAGTTTGAGAAAATATCGAGATTACACATAAATTGTCTCAAGTTGATACTGTAATCTTGCGGCCCCTTTTGATTTCAAGGTATGCAAATGGCCGTCTCTTTACCTGGGGCTTCCCTTAAATGGAAATCCCGAGACTCTTGATTTTTCGACGCCAGTTACCGAGAATATTGAAAAAAGGCTACACAATTGAGGCTCTACAAGTATCTTGAAAAGTGGTTGACTTACTCTCATCAATGCTACTTTGTCAAATATTCCAATATACTACTTGTCTCTCTATAAAGCTTCTCCTAAAGTGGTCTTCATGATTGAAAAGCTTTTTAGGAACTATCTCTAGAGAAGTAACAAGACAACGGTAACGCCTGTAGCCATTTGATCAAATGGTCAAAAGTTAAAAAAGCCTTTGGAATGTGGTGGTCTGGCATTCCTGATATTCGTGCTAAGAATGGAGCTTTGCTTGCTAAATGGGCTTGGCGATTTGCAACTGAAAGAATGGCTCTATGGAGGAAATTGATTCTATGTAAGTTTGGAGGAACTAGTAAAAATAATATCCCTCGGAAGATAAATCTACACCTATCCAAGGGACCATGGAAGGATATTGCAAAATTGAGCCCACTCATTTACTCGAGAGTGCACACCAAGATTGGCAATGGTGAATCTACATTATTTTGGGAAGATACTTGGCTTGACTCTAAAAAGCCTTTGGAAATCTATCCTGATATATATAGTCTCTCTATGAAAATTAAAAAGAGAAAACCGATCAGTTCCATACGGTGCATTAGAACACATTCTTGGAATCTGTTGTTTAGAAGATCACTTACTGATTGTGAAATAGAGGAATGGGCAGCATTGTCATCTAAGCTTTAATAATTTGATTTTGAATAAGTAGGAAGACGACTGCTTCTCGACAAAATTTCTATTCAGCAGCATAATTTCTGCCAATGATAACCTCTCGAAAGATGAAACTTTTTTTAACAAGAATTTTGGGAGGGAAACTAGCCAAAGAAAACGAAATTCTTTTTGTCGGAGCTTAGACACAAAGCCATCAACACTCATGATGTTTTTCAAAACAAGGCCCCTGGTTTATCTTTATCTCCTAGTTGTTGCATCCTTTGCTTTAAAGGAGAGGACAATCAGGACCATATTTTCAACCTTTGCAGCTTTTGCAGTTGGGCTACAACTTTTTAGAATGAATTATTGAATATCTTTCAATGGTCTTTTGTTCAACCTAAAGACACTGTGACTCTTTTGCAATGCTTGCTGGTAGGGCACCCTTTCAAGAACAAGGAAATTTTTTGGATTGACCTGATTTATGCTTTTCTTTTTTTTCTTTTTTTTTTGAAGTGGTGGGTGGAGAGAAGAAGTGGTGGGTGGAGAGAAATAACAAGATTTGCAACGATAAACACCAATAATTGGATAGCCTCATTGAAGCTTCGTTACACATGGGTTTGTTTTGGTGTCATTGATTTCCCCATTTTGTAACTGCAATCTTTCTACATTGTTCAATCATTGGCACCATATGTTATAATGTTTTGATCTTTAGTGCCTTTTTTATTTTTCATTCATCAATCACTGATTGGGTTAATTAACTACTCATTTGGAGATTGGTGTTAGTAGAGGTTCGGTAATTCACTAACTACTCGTTTGGGAATTACTGTTAGTAGTGATTGAGTAATAAGTTTGATGTGAAGTTTGATGGTGGATTTGATGAGTGGTTAAGGATGGTTGTTTACCACCAAATGCAAACAAAAGATTCTAGAAGAGTGATTGTTTACTACTATTCTTCTACTTTTTTATTTTTATATTTGTGACTGTCCAGGCCAGCTTACGTGCATCTCGACTAACGTCATAAGGCATACTACCTAGCCCTACAACATTTGGATGTCAAGGAAACCCATAAGAAATTAATTTCTAGATAGATGACCACCATAGATTGAACACATTACCTTTTAGCTCCCTAAGGCCCCCTTGACTACTAAGTCACCCCATGATCAGTGTTTTTAAAGGCGAGGCGAAAAAAGGCACAAAGGCTCTCTGGAGCCTGAGGCGCAAAAAAGGCGCGAGATTTATTTTAAAGGCGCACCATGTATAAAAATATATATATATATATATATATTTATTTATATTTATCACAAAACATTAAAAATATATATTTATCACAAAGTTGCAATATTCATCTATGATCTATATATAAGATATCAAAACAAGAGGAAGCTAGCTTTTCAATATTAGTAGCATTTTATCCAATCCAAATATTAAATAAGTCCTAAAGCTCGAACTCATCTCCACTGAATTCCAAATCCTCCTCATCCACTTCATTGTTGGACTTGTATCCCTCTATATCTTCTTCTACTTCACTAACAATCTTCATAATTGACCCACGTTGTATAAAAGGTTGTGGTTGTGTGGAAGATGAAGATTGAGTTGTTGCCTTATTTCTAGAGATATTAGCCCTAGAATAATATGTTGATTCATTTGCTCCATCAGCTCGAGAGACATTGCCCCAAGTTAATGTATCATCTTCAAATACAAGATCACGATCCTCCTCATCAGAATCATCTTCCCTTACTCCAAGCAACCACTCATTACAATCATCAATGTCATTCAAAGTGATGGGGTCGATGGAATCTCGAATGGTATATCGACGTTTCAACGCTCTATTGTATTTGATGTAGACTAAGTCATTTAATAGACTTTGATCAAGTCTATTTCTCTCCTTGCTATGAAGCTGCAAAGCCAATTTATAAATAAGTAAAGTTTAACTCCATTACTTTACTTAATTATACTTCAAGTTTAGGTGATAAAAAATAATTACTAACCTGTTCAAAAACACTCCAGTTCCGCTCACAACCTGATGCACTACAAGTAAGGCCTAAAACCTTTATCGCAAACTTTTTCAAAGATGGGATTGAATGTCCAAAGGTACTCTACCATGCCACTAAAGATCAAAAGTCAAAACTATATATGTTAATAACTATTAACTTCCACACTTGAAGTTAAATTCAACTATATCGTGCTCATTAGTCGTACCTGGAGATCTTTTGTCTCGATTTCTAATAGCCAATGGTTATCCAAATGATTCTTCAGCTTCCTTGTATTTATGGATCTCTGCAAGTATTTTGTCTTGTTCTTCCAAAGAAGGAATCATTCGGGTTATACATGCTAGTAACCCATCGTTAATTTCTTGATTATCGGCAATGGTAGGATCTTTGTAAAATAACTCGGGGTTTAGAAAATGACCCGCTGCATGCAATGGACGATGTAGTTGAAGCTCCCACCTTCGATCAATAATAGCAAAAATGTTCTTGTACTTCTCCTTCTGATAATGAAAAGCTTTCTCTATGGACTCTTTGGCTCGATCCATAGCCTCGTAAATGTATCCCATTGGAGGCTTCTTCTCATCATCCACCAACTGAAGCACTCGCACTAAAGGGTTTGATACTTTAAGGCCAAAGACTATTGTAGCCCAAAAATTAGTCATCATAATGGTTTGAAGAACTCGTTTGCCTTGTTGCTCTATGCACCATTTGCTATTTCTCCATTCATCAGATGTAAACATCTTCCTCAAGTTAGCTTGTTGAGTGTGTAGGCTAGACAATGTTATGCTAGCTATAGCAAATCGAGTCTTCACCAGTCTAATCAACTCCTTTGAATTAGTGAACTTTCTCATCATATTCAATAATCCAAGTCTTACATGAATGAAATTATTGATATCCATGGCTCGTTTCAGAGTCTTGCGCAACTTTGGGATCTTGAATATGTCTTCCAACATTAGATCTAAACAGTGTGCTGCACACGATGACCAAAACAAATGTGGTCGTTTCGCTTCTAACAATCTCCCTGCCTAGTTTACAGAGGCACTATCAGTAACAACTTGTAGTACATTAGGCTCTCCAATACGCTAATTAAAGTTGTCCATTAATTCAAACATCGTTTTTCCATCTTTAACAACAGATAAGGCATCGATAGACTCGATGAACACTGTACCTTTTAGACTATTAACCAACAAGTTTAGCAATGTTCTATTTCTCCTATCTGTCCATCCATCAGTCATTATTGTACATCCAACCTTAGCCCACTGTTCTTTGTGAGACTTGAGCATCTCATCGGTGCTTTCAACCTCTTTCTTCAGGCAAGGGACTCTCAAGATACGTAGGTTGCTTTAATCCTAGACCGAATTGTCCTATTACGTCTATCATTGGAGCAAAACTATCGTAATTGCAAGCATTAAGAGGAATCCTGGCATCATAAAACCATCTTGCAATGAATTGGATAACATTCGATCTCATTTCCTCTTTGTACGACGCATTCAAAGTTGTTTGCTTTTGAGTTATTGCTCCACCACCTAAAGGTTTTGGAGCGAAGAATGCATCCATGGGAGCCTTAGCTTTGAGTTTCTTGAAATTCGATTGTGAACTTGAACTTGAGTTACTTGATGTAGGTCTTTTCCCCGAAAGAGTAACAGTTTCTTCATCTTCGTCACATTCATCATACAAACCATAGAGTTTGGTTTCTACATCATTTGCAACAGCCTCTGAAACCAAATTTCTTTGTTGTTTGATATCCTTTTTATTCATCATAAACCCTCTCAATTCTTCCTTCACATGTTCAAGACATTTTCTACAATTCGTTGCATTTCAAAAGCCTCCAACAAGGTGTTACTTCATTCTATAAACACCTCCTTTAGTTACTTTCTTACAAAACCCGCACACCAATGAGTTTGTATCTCCAAGTTTCTCTAACTGAGCATATTTCCATGCTGGATCTTTTCTTGAGTAGTCTTCTTCACTCTCTTGACTTGCCATCTTTGAATAAAGGTATACTTTAAAAAAAGAAGCAGCAAGCAACACATTATAAATAATCATTCAAACAAATGAGAAATGCTTTTCAACTTCATGTTCAAGCATTCAAAACAAAAGTAAATGTCAAGTCAGTACTCATAAATTAAAGGAACAATGCCAAATCTGAAATTTCCAAAAGGGAAATGCTAAAACAACACTAACACATATCTATAATGAAATAGAAAGGAAAGAAGAACAGAGAAATAATATGCCAAAGCAACAGTTGGTTGATTAATTATAAAATCAACTTGCAAAAGCAAAAAAATACACAAAAAAGAGAAGATGGTAGAACAAAGCAACAATTAGGTCTATTTATTTGAAATAAAACACAAAACAAAGCCTATTTAATCATTCAAACAAATGAAAAATGCAAACAGAGAAGAAGCAACCATTGGTTTACTAATCTATTAAAAAAAACAAAGAGGAAGAAGAGGAAGAAGATTCACCAGTCGCCAGTGAGTCTTCGAAAATAGCCGTCGGTGTGCCGTGTGCAGACGATCGGAGAAGAAGGGTAAGGAGGAAGGCGATCGAGGGTTTCGGAGAAGAGGAATGAGCGGGAGACAACGAAGAAAATAAAACGATTAGAGGATTTGGTTTCTATTTAAGTTTATTTATAAAAAAAAAAAAACCAAAACGGCATTGTTTTGGAAGGGAATTTAAAAAAAAATAAATAAAGCGCCATAGGCGCGCGCCTTGTGCGCCCTGGCTAGTCGCGGAAAGGCACGGTGAGGCATTGCGCCTTATTTTGTGCGTTGCGCCTGAGCAAGGTGAGGCGCAGCCTTCGCGCCTCGCGCCTTTTTGGGGCTTTTCCGCGCCTTTTAAAACACTATCCATGATGGTTCAATATTCTTCTACTTAAAAACAAAAAAACAGCCTAAAAGTTTATCTTATCCACCTTCAGTTGACACGTGCCCCTCCAAGGACATCAAGACTCTCCTCTCTATGATGATTGCGAGTCTTCTTATTCTTTTATTTTTTGGGAACTTTTGGCTTGAAAAGAACTACTACAGGATTTTCAACCACAAGAAAAGTCCTTGGATTATTTTTCTTTTGTACTTCATTTGCAGTGTAAATTTATCTCTCCGTCTCCTCTCAACAATTGTATTTTGAATCTCCATTAGCTTGGGGCCTGGATTTACATTTACTCCCCATGATTGTAATTTCATTTCATCTCTGAGGTGTTTATTAGAGAGATAGAAAAAAGTAACAAGTGAAGATGATTCAAACCTGTGATGATAAGAACTTTGATTCTCAGCAATCGAGGAGTCAGCATCCAGGTTTGAATCAGATATGATGTATCCCTGCATGAAAGATTAAGTTGGTTCTATAAATATTAAACAGAGCGTAGATTGATGAATAGATTCAGTATGAGAGTGAAAATGGCACTTTCATAATAAGCAATTAGAAAATCTTACCTACTAAACTGATCCAGTGTCATACAGAAGGAGAACGTCCACATGCGGCATGCACGCACAAGAGAGAAAAGTGACTTCTACTACCTTAATTGTATAGTCCATGTGAATCCAATGAAACCAAAATTAAAATGTATCATCGGGCACGAGTCCTCGTTGGAGCATTTCATCATGGAAACGAAATGCATCCTTCATATTGTCTTGGCTGATGTGACCATTTATCAGAGAAGAATATGTGGCTTTGTCAGGATTTATCCCATTCTCAATCATTTTCTTTAACACCTGCTCAGCCTCTTGCATTCTTCCTTTTGCACAGAATCCCTTCAAAATTACATTATATGTAATAACATCAACTTGGAGCCTTCGTTCTTCCATCTCATTAATCAAAACAAAAGCTTTTTCTAGGTTCTCTTCTTTAATATATCCATCCATAAGGGTATTATATGAGATGCTATCAGGAAGTATTCCATGTGATATCATTTTTCTCAAGCATTCATGGGCATTTCGCATATCACCAGACCGGCAGTAGCCCTTGATTAAAGTATTGCAAGTGACACTATTGGGTTTGATACCACGTTCAACCATCTGGTCACACAAATGCAATGCCTCAGATAAATGGCCTGAATTACAAAAACCATTCATTAATGTTCCATATGAAATCTGGTTAGGGAGAATATCTTTACTGATCATATCATCCCACAACTCCTTGGCCCTTTTCATATCACCAACTTTGCAAAATCCATCAATCAATGTGTTGTATGTCACAATGTCTGGCTTGAGGTTTGTATTAACCATAGTTCCAAGCAAATTCATCGCTCTATCCATATTTCCACCCTTGCAATATCCATGAATGAGTGTGGTGAAAGTATAAAAGTCTGGAAACACACCCCTTTCAACCATTTCATTAAATAGCATATCTGCATCAACAAGCATCCTCTTCTTACATAACCCATTTAAAATAGTATTATATGCAACCACGTCCATAACACAACCGTGAGCAAGCATCTCATCCTGCATTTTCAAAGCATCTGCAATAGCACCATTTCGACAAAAGCCATCTATAAGAATGGTATAAATTATATTATCGGGCACTAGACCAATACGTTTCATATCTCTAAAATACGTAAGAGCCCGATCAAGATGCCCATTCCTTGCAAGCACACCAATCAGAGGACTAAAACTAACCAAATCAGGAAGAACACCACGACGTGACATTTCATCAAATATTTCTTCACCTTCGGAAATATCATCTCTTCGACAAGTCTCAACCAGCAATGGATTATATGTAGCAGCATCAGGCCTTAACCCAAGTTGCAACATATCATTCAAAACATTCTTTGCCCTGCTATACATACCTAACTTACACAGGCCATTTATCATAGAATTATAAGTTAGAAGGCCCGGTTCCATACCCATACTAGAGATTGAATTCAACAATTTAAAAGCTTCTTCAACAAGCCCTTCACGACAATAAGCGCTGATGAGAGTATTATACGTCACAGTGTCTGGAAAAACTCCTTTCTTCTCCATATCTGATAAGAACAATTTCACACTTTCAATTTTCCTATCTTTACACAGAGCATTGACCATAATGTTAAGTGTATAAACATTCAACTCAACACCCCCTCTCACAACTTCCCCATACATTTCCCAAGCTAAATCCACCCAACCAATCTTCACAAGACCACCAAGAAGACTATTACAAGCATTAATAGAAACACAAACTCCTTGGCTCCTCAAAATCCTAAATGCCTCACACCCTTCTCTCAACTTCCTAGCTTGCACATAAGTCCTAACTAACAAATCCGAAACCAAACTAATCGACCCGAAATCGCCACACGTCGATACTAAAGACTCAACAACCTCCACCCGTGAGACGCCGCTCTTCCTCACCATCCTAAGAATGCAAGCTTGGGCATCTGAAACCCTCCTACAACGCACTAAAAAATGAACCATAGCACTCAAAGAAAGCGAGGAATGCTTAAAATTAGGGCAATTGGAAGAAAGTAAACCAATAAATTTCAAGCCCAGATGCAGATTATCGCGACATCTAAATAGAACTTCCACTAAAACTGAAGGGCTGTGGCGAAAAAGAGAATTGGGGAAAGAACTTACGTTATTGAGCTTCAAGCTGAACAAGATGTTTTCCACTAGAAATGAATTGGAGTTAGAGACTGGAGGATCGCGATTGGGCGGCGCTGGAGCTCCATAATAGGTTTGGAGGGATTGATGGGTATGATTAGAGTGAATTTTAGTTCTGAAGGTGTGTTTTGGGTGAGGAAGACGATGAGCAGCCATTACAGGGCAGCTCGAGCTCAAAGCGGCGGCCACAGTGCAGTTATTTTCTATTAGGGCACATGCACACAAAAAAAAAAAAAAAAAAAAAACCACATGTTATATTTTGTTTTTAAAATTTAGGGATGGCCAATGTCTACGAAATGTCTATATAATTTAAAATTATGCCTAAATCTAGTATTTAAGAATTTTATAATTAAATAAATGTATTATAAATGACATTTATACTCTTTTTATGCATTTATTTTTTAAATATTTAATATTTTCATTATAGATAGCACCAAACTAACTCCTTTAGAATCTAAATAATAACAAATTTGAATTATAAAAGAAAATTTAAATTATAACATTCCGAATCGAAATATACTTATGGGAAAATACATTGAAAATTTGAAATATGAAATTTAAAATAACTCCCCCTTCCCTTCCAACCATTTATATATGCATACATATGGTAGCCTGATGGGGGTTGAAATTTTTAATTAATATAAACAAAAATTAAGAAATTGAATGCTTACTTGACATGGAGACCTACCATGATTATTTGGTAGGCAGTTTTTGAGTTTGAGACTGTTCGAAGCATGTTCCCCTCCATCTGTCAGCGTCCGAGTTCCTCCTCTTCCACATCGTGAGAGCTGGACGTCCGAGTTCCTTCTCTTTCACACCGTGAGAGCCCCAGCTACCTCTCCAACTGTGACTTCTCCCAGCAAGAAGAAATCAGGTGAGAGTTCCATCCATCTCGCCCCGAAGAAGCACGTCCAACTTCATCCACTAACGTGTCTTAGTTCTGTCCTCTTCCACACCATAAGAGGCAAGTCATCTCCCCTCCGAAGAAGTACGTTCGACTACATCCACCGGCGTGTCTGAGTTCCATCCTCTTCCACATCAACGCTATCTCCATCTTCAAACTGTGGCAATTTGGCTTTCTCCATCTTTAAAATTTTGCACCCCAATTGGTAAATTTATCGAAAGGTCACCCTCCTTGAGCTCGAAAATCTCAATTTCCACATTTTTTTAGAGTCATAAACAAACCCAACATTTTTTTAGTAGTAGTAGTAGCAATAATAATAATAATAATAATAATAATAATAATAACATGCTTAAATAATAATATTCCCTAACCTAACCTTAGAGAAATTAGTTTAGATTTAATCCCTGCACTGGTTTATCCATGCTTAAACAATAAGTTTAGGGGAACTTCATCTTCAGAGATTAAATCGTAATTAGGTTAGATTTAATCCCTGCACTGATTTATCCCTCCCTAGATCTGTCTAACACATGTTTAAACAATTCCACTTTTCCCTAACCTAGCCTTAGAGAAATTAGTTCATAATCCAAAATAAGAACACAGATAACAACATGAATGAAAACATGTTGAAAGCAATACTATTAAAAAGCAAAATGAGTCTAACAAAATAAAAATGAAAGAAACAAAATAGAGAAACTGTGTGTTAAAAACTCTCTTCAGACTCTCCTAAAAAAACTATTACAAGATTTCAATTTATAGATTCCTCTTAGTCCTTCTATGTAAGAACTCGACTCTAAAACAGTCCTAAAACAGTTCTTACTTAGCATGCATGAATTAAAATCCAATAAAACATCCACAGTTCAAAAAAAAGCCATAATTAAAAGCTGCAAGTTCAATCTAGAAATAGTTCCTCATTTAAAATGATAGTCTAAAACAGTAAGCCTCTGGCCAGAGATTTATTTAAACATGTTCCAAAACATAAATGTAAAAGAAACGGAACTCGGTCCTTGGCTACATGCTGAACAAATAATAAAATGATAAGACTAGACAGCCGACTCCCATGATCCATCAGCTCCTCCTCTAGCCGTCCCAGTGCTGTCCCAAGTTACCTGGTGGAAAAAACCACAGAAATAAGGGTGAGTACAAAGGCACTCAGTAATAATTCCCAGTCGGGGTACAGTACGCAAATCACATCATCTAGCATCCTAGCATACAAGCAATCCAAACATCACAAAGGCAATCTCAACACAAGCTCAATCACAACATGCTCAAACCTCGAGAGTCTCTTACTCTCGGCTAAGGATCCACTGCGGATCTCCAAATGGGTTATCAACATAACCCCCAGAATCTCGAGAGTCTCTAACTCTCGGCTAAGGTGATCAACTCACTCTACTGATCATGGACACTTGGGAGAGTACCCAAGTGTTGGGCTCTAAACTGAACGGAAAGGTGTACTGATACACTAGCCCGAGGGAGCTCTCCTCCCGACATCTAATGCACATACGCGCACACTACATGCTCCTGCAAACTAGATAAATGTAGGCCTACACAAACTATGTCGGTCTAGGTGCGCATGCCTATGACTCGAAAAGGTGAGCACTGATCTACAGTAGGCGGGAGGCCCTCGGCACCACACTGTGGCAACCTGAATCACACCCAACGCCTGAAGCTAAAGGTTGTCCCAAGGCAAGCTTGCACCAAGGAAAAGACCCCACTCTAGCAGGCCACAAACTAGGCTTATGCCGGGGTGGTAGCTAATCCATACCCAGCTGCTGGGGGTAAGGAATCTATCCTCACAGCCCGACCAGTGGGGACACGTACATTGGTCCACTCTTAGCCTCTGGATGATGACAACCTAACAGGATCTAGCTAAGAGGAAACACCATAAAGCTAATAGAGTTCAACATCAAAGATTGTACAATAACATACAGAATGCCAACAGTCAATAAACATAGCAATCACGGTGAACAGAAAGGTGCAATCCAGGGTACAACACTCTACATGCCAGGTCCTATCAAACAAGTCATACAATCCTATCCACTAGCACATATGCATCAATAAACCTGCAAAAGCATAACCACTAACAAGTCCATACAACTGATAACCTGCAAGAGCCTATCCACTAACATGTACATTGAACAGGTGTAAGTAGTAAAGTAGACAAACCTATCCACTAGTATATTCAGTAAACAGGGCAAGCAACCAAACAGAACCTATCCACTAACATGCTCAGCAAAACAGTAACAAACAACTAGGAGGCCATCAATGGCAAGCGCAAGGTCCACACAACCCCGACAATGAATCCTTACCTGAAAAACTGAAAATAGAAAATAATAGATAATCGCTTCGGGAAAATATTACCCAAACCGAGGGTACAAAGGCTCTGTAGCAAGGGTGTGTGGGCTGAGCAGCGACACGGCAAAGGCGAGCGAGGGCTCGCAGCTGCGAGGTGCTGTGGAGCAGCTGGGCGAGTAGGCGTGTGCGCAGGTTGGCGAGTGGGAATGCGAGTACATGCTGGTGATCGTGGGCGAGCAGGCGAGAACGCGAGCACAGGCTGGCGATCACGGGCGAGCATGTGACTGCGAGGGCCGATGGCTGGGCAAGCGTGATCGTGGGGTTGCGATTTGGACATGGCTAGGGGTGCGGTCTTGGTGAAGGGATGCGCGACTGGGCTTGGGCGTGGCTCTCGGTAGAGATCAGGGGGTAGGCCTGGTGTGCACGGTTGAGTATGGGCGGTTCGGCGAGGCGATGAGGATGCCCGGTGGTGATGAACTTGGCAAGAAGAAGTAGAAGGAGGAGAAGAGAATGGAGAAGAGGATCGAAGGTGAGGAAGGGATTCGGCTGGGGTTCTTTTGATCGATCAATCACAAGAATCCCTTTTTTTCTTTTCTCTTTTAAATAAACAGAACTCCTTTTTTCTAACCAAAACAGCCCCAAAACCTCTCAAAACTACGGAACTAACCCTGATGACCTACAAAACATAAAAAGAGCCCTAGTCTCAGCCAAACTGCAAGAACAACCCCGAACTTAGCAAATTACCAAACCAACTCTAGGGGTAAAATGACCAAAATACCCCTGAAGGCTAGAACTGCCCTAACGGCCCACCGAAACAACTGAATCACAAGAGAAACATACCTGGGGAACCGGAATGAAAACTTGGGCCATTACATTCTCGAATATTCCATATTTGATTTGGTAGGCCAATTAACTAGACCGCGTTGGTTGATTAATTTTGTCAATCTCGTCGTAATGTAATAAGGAAGGGCTCCTATGATTTCTGCAATCTATCTTTCTAGCTGTCTGGTTAGTCAACATCGTGCATTGTCATCGCAATCCTTCCTTCATTAAGTCCTTTCCTTGGCATCTTGTCCAAGCTACTGTTGTCGCGTATTTGAGTTTCGCATTGGTTACTGTTGATCCACGAGGTTTAGTCCTGCTTTTCTGCATCGCACTTCCTACAAAACATCTTTTTTGCATCAAAGGTATTTAATTATGCATTTAAAATGGGATTTTAGCATTTCTAACAGTACAATGCATAATTCTCTGTTTAGTCCCCTAATGCGCGAGCATTAGTCCAAATCACCACTTTGCGAACTAAATTGACTTCTTTCGCATAAGATTTTATATGCTAATTGCGAACAACTGATTCAAAATCAACCTAAATATTGACTCTATTTCAGAGTCATCAAATGCATGTTCCTAATAATTAAATTGCCATTGCGAATGATATGCATGCAGAAAAGGAAATAAATACGTTAAAGAAAAATAAGAGAGCGGGACTTACATCTAAGTGTTTGCATTGCTGTTGCGATTGCCTTGCTCTAAATTTAGTATGTGTTTTGGAAATTCAGGCTATTCGGAGTATTCTTTTAATGCTACGGCTGCCTTCAAAATTATTTCATTTCTCTTATTCGCATACTCCCAAAAGTCTTGCGAGTGGGAGAATAGTGCTGCGAAATACTGGACCAAATTGTCCTCATTTAAGAATTTCTCATATTGCTTTCCTTTTTCTTGCCACAGCGCTTTCTCCATTTTCATCATATGCTCAGTGTGTACTTTCAGAATCCTATCAGTCGCTTGCTGCTGAACACCTTGCTCCAAACACAATCTAGTGATAGTATGAAGAAAGAACATCTTCCTACGTTTGGTTGTGCCCCAGCGCTGAAATTGTTCCTCCACTATCTTGCCTAGATTGGCGCGTGTTCCAATCTGGTTCGCATAAAGTAATAGTGCCTATTCCCTACTAACTATCTTCGCATTAATCGATGGAATAACTGCATTCTTAATGAATGTTATCCAGTCCTTTAGTTCTGGTTTGACGCAATCCACAGGAAACGACCATTGATTTTTCCACTTGGATTTCCGCACAATCCTACAACTACTTCTTTGTTGGCTTTTTTAGTAGCCTTTGACAATCTGCCCCAATGCCGTTAGAAAGTAGGAAAACTTCGTTCAATGCTACAGATCTGCAATCTATGATTTGAACTTCTACGCGTGAGAAAAATTTCTTTTCTCTGTTCAAATTTGCATAAAACTAGCAAACCCAGTCTTGCCTTGCGTCTATGGTGGGTAGTGCTAGGTTTCGTGCTAACGTAACATAGAGTTTTGATTCTAGAGAAACTTGATATCCCTCTTCTCTGCTTTCTTCCTCCATTCCCTTGTCGAAAGTTCTACTGCCTGAGGCCATTAGTTCTAGGAGGAGAATGTGAAAACAGAGCTTTTGGTTTCTTACAGTGCAAAGAAGGATATGGTGATCGATTTTTCCTCACACAGGGTTTATATAAGCTTTCGAAGGATTTCATAAATCCACATATAAGGAATGGAATAATCACAAAAGGTCATTTCTAAATTTTCTACACAGATTTTTAAATCGTACCAATCATTTCCTAAAATACATAAATAAAGAAAACTAAGGAAATAACTGAAAAGGAAAATTGCATAAATGGAAAAACTTCTTAAAAGAAAAATTGCTGTAAAATTTTTGCACAAAGTCAGATATACCAGATTTTTGCATTTCAGGAATGCTGCTGAGCAGGATATGGGTAGAACCCTGTGCTAATTTCGTCCGGTGCAGTTGTCCTTGCTTTGGCCATTTACATATCTTAGGAGCTAAGCCATCTTTGAAAGCCTTCTCCTGACTTTCTTCATACTGCGCCTTGATGTGTGGTTGTCTTACATATCGGTTTATAGCTCATTTGAATTGTTCATGTGTCGCTTCCTCGACGAATCAATTTCTGTTGTGTAAGCAGTTGTGATAGCGTAAAAACTACAGGTACCATTGCAAGTAGCCCATGGGTTAGTGCACTAATGTCATTCTTCTGCTGACTACTTGGCTCTACATCTCCCCTGTTGGTTTGATGAGGAATTCTGATAATTGGCTCTATAGGTTCATTACTCACTGTGCTAAATGGTTGAGGACTTTCATCCTCGTCTTGGCTTGTATCACTGGAAAGTTGCCCAGTGTCAACTTCGGAACTGTCTTCTTTTGCCTTCACAACCTCTTCCATGGCTTCAGCTTCCAGGGCGGCGAACTTTGCTCAGGCCTCCTACTGCTGCTGATATCGCATCTTTTGTAATTTGTCCTCTTCCTACCTTCTGTCTCTGTTCTTTTCAGCATAATCATGAGCTAAATTCATATAGGTGAGGGTTGATGGGATGTTAGGCTAAGACATAATAGGCGTTTTAACTAAAAACATGTTTCGACTGATCATCCATTCATGTTTGCTTGTCTTTTCATCTCGAGAGAGAGAAGGATTTGAGATAACCTATTTCTGTCCATTAGTTTCAATGTGTTGGTTGATATAATTAAATTTACTCCGATCCATTAGCTTAGACTTTTGGATTGATTGGTGGTTTAACATAATTCAACATGGTATTAGAGCTTTAGATTTAGAAATCCCACCACCACAGATTAGCCGTTGCTGCCAAAAGATTTTGGCAGCGTCATTTGTTTTGTGATTCCTTAGTGCTTTTGTGGTTTCATATTTAGCAGTGGGCGGTATTTTATTTTGGTTTTAAAATCACTAGTTTTGAACAGTGGTTTTATGCAAATGGCTGGCAGCAATTAGGCATTATGGTATTTGATTTCACACTAAGCATTAATTGGAAAGTTTTATTTTCAAAATTTTGTGTTGCATCTTGAATTTCGTCTCACGTCAGAGCTAAAATTTTCAATTGAGAGGTTTTTTGTTCTTTCATCAGGTTGTTTATATTTGGGTTGAATTTCTTGAATTTTAGCGTGTTTGGGCGAATGCCCTTGCAACAATATTTTGAGCGGCACATTGTGCTATTATTTGAATTACAATCTGATGATTGAGCTTTCAAATCATTTCTTTTTAGTTGGCAGTTTTGAGAATTTCAATTCCAATAGCTACTGCAATTGAGTTTCAATTTTAATTGAAATATTTCGAAGTACTATTTGGACAAAATTTCACAATTACACTAAAATCAGTGATTTTTTTTTATTACCTCTCAATTTGTTTCAATGTTCATTACCAAAATAGATGCGTGACCTGGATAACGACGACCAAATCTGCAGCGATTATTGTTTCAACTGACATTTTTTGTCCAAGGTTAAGTTGTCACATAGGTCGGTTTTCCATGTCATTTGGTAATTGTAGCAATTGATTCATCTGTTCGGTGTTTGATTTTCTTTATTACAATCCTGGATATTTAGTATTTTTTTTTTAGAATGGTAGACTATCAGTATTTGGTGCCTACAGTCTCTAGCTCACATAATGATCAGCATTTCTCTACCACTAATATTAATAGTGCCCTTGTTGCTGACAATAGTTCTTTGAGTCAAAGACAAATTCATCAACTCCTGAAACTACTAAAGACCATATCGTCATCTAGTAATTCTTATGTTTCCTTGGCACAATCAGGTAATTATCCTCTGGCTTTATTTTGTCTAAATTCATCTCCATGGATCATCGATTCTAGAGCAATTGATCACATGACAAGTTCCTCCCAGTTATTTACCTCATATAACCCTTTATATTCTAAAGAAAAAATCAATTTCAAACAAAAATAAGCATTTTACACACTGATAATGGGACATAATATTTTAATGATTGTTTAAATACATTTTTTAAGAATAAAAGGATATCTCATCAGTCTACATGTAACGGCCAAGTTTTCCATACCGGTTTTCCAGGGGTGTTCGGTTGTTTATTCAGTTGTTCGGTTGGGTCGTTAGGGCAGTTTGAGCTTTTAGGGGCATTTTGGTAATTTTTCCTTCAGGGTCGGTTTGGTATTTAACCAGGGTTTCAGAGCTATTTCTATCATTTGCTGAGTTCGGGTATTTGCTACGATTTTAGGTTTCTAGGGTTGTTGCTTTTGTGAAGCTTGAAGGTTGTTTCGGTTATAAGAGAAAAAGGAGAAAATGGTTGTTTAAATTTTCCCTCACCAGAACTCGAAGCTAGGTGGTTAGAGGATTGCAGTTTTATTAAATAAAAGTGGAAAATGGGATTTAAGTTACCTTCGCTGGGACTCGAAGGCAGGTTGACTTTAACACGTGGCGAAGAGGCTCCCTATTTAAGAACGACTTCTTCATTTCTTTCTTTCTTTCTTTCTTTCTTTCTTTCTTCTTATTCTTTTGCCGAGAGCTCTCCCTCCCTTCGTCGAAATCAAGTTCACCCAAACACTAGTCGTCATCGCCCGTTTGCCCAGCAGCTCACCGAGCTTGCTTCGTCGAGCGGATCAACCGATCGCCCACGCTCGTGCCTTCCATCACCGCCAAGCTAAATCGCACCGGCCCGCTTCACACAGCCCAGCCTTGCGGCAAGTATTAGCCCCTGCCCACACGCATCAGCGATCGCCCAGCCCCGCAGATCAGTTCGCCAGTCCGTTCGTTGTGCCGCTCGCCCCCAGCCGCACGCCCGCAAGCTCTCACCCGTGCCACAGCATCACCGCGAGCAGCCAGTTCGCCCAGCAGCCCGCCAGCCGTGCGCGCTTCGCCTTCACCTTCACTGAGGCCTTGCTGCCGAGCCTGTTCTTCTCGATTTTGGGGTAATGTTTCCTGAGCTTTGTGCATTGGTCGCTTGTTACTTAGTTTATTAGAGTTTAATTGTACGCTTGTATTATTGCTAGGTTCGTGTTGGTTCTGCAGCTCAGGAGCACTTTTTATCTGTTGTAATTTTTACTTATTTTCCAGGTAAGGATTTCTTGGGGTTGTGTAGGCCCTGTAAAATATTCATTGATTGTATTCTTGTTGAATGTTTACTATTTACGAGCATGTTTAGTGGATAGGATTATATGTTGTTCTGTTCTGCTAGCATGATTGTTCCTGTTT
>JBBMKA010000009.1:5669497-5689452 GCA_037833695.1 Sechiopsis laciniata | reverse complement strand
ATGCAAGAACTGTTCGAAAGGGAAACAATGGTGCTGAAAATAAATAAAGCATAAAATAAACAAAGAAAAGATAAACTAGAAAGTGGTAAATGGTGGTGACTGCTTAAAGAATAGGACTCCGTGTTAATAGGAACACGAACTTCGCTTCGAAATCCTACTCCTAAGTGTGGGAGAAGAACTCTGAAAGTAGACACACTTTTACTCTTTGTTCTTCTCCTTTTTATAGGTTTTGAGATGCTCGGGGACTAAGGAATTGACTTGGAAGGCATGGATTGAATTTGAAAATATTTTTATTGCGTTTTATTGCATTTTATCTTTGGCAGCTTATCCCTTGATTTGTGCGACAGATTTCCTCTGATTTCATCAATCACGTCTTTGTTCATTAAGGTATGAATCCCATGATTATCACAATTTTTCTATTATGCAATCTGATAGTTAGCATTAGCTCGGCATCTGATTCTTTCCTTATTGAGGCTTTTGCATTTGATCTGATCTACAGTTTTCGCATCAATGTTTCCAACTCTACATTACTCTTCTCCTCTCTACACATATTATTTTCGCAACAGATATTTGTCCTTTGCAAATATTATTTGGAAGATCCTGCGGTCTACAACCTCTAAAGCATCCTAATGCGCATTTCGACCTTCCGCTTCTCCTTTGAATGCGATGCTAACCATGTTTCCAATTATTTTAGATATAGCAATAACTTAGCGCAGCATAGGTTCTTTGGCATTTAAGGACAAAAAACATTCAACATTCAAATTTTACTCTAAAATGCACTAATTTCCCTAACCTTTTATATTTAAGCTCATAAATCATACATGCATCTTATTTATATGAATTTCCCATCTTAATGCTGTTCTAACTCTAAAGTTCATTCAATTAATGCACAAATACCTTTAGAATATATTAAGATATTAGCCTAAATAATGCTATATTTGAGAGCTATCACCACCAATGGTGTTGATTGACAGCACCAAAACTTTGGTGTATTTCAAAGGCTTATTACCTTGAATGGAGGAATGCGACATGGCTGAATTTGATAGGAGGATTAAGGAGTTAGCACAAGAAAGGGAAAGAGGCAACAATCGGAAACCTCTAGCCTGTTGAGGCAGCCTAAATTGCTACCATTGAAGAGCGGCCGCATCAGATAGGAAAAGCGCCAATGGATGAAGTACGACAAGGAAGAAGTAGAAGAGAAATGACGAGGAATGATCTAAGGCTAGTTGCATGTTCAGTAGGTTAGCATGAAGTCTTTTGTGCATTAACTAGAGTTTAGGAATAAATACTTATCTACTGCATACATTGCATCCATTGAACTACTTGAAGTCGTAACGAAAGTTTGGCTTAATGCGAACGAAAGCGAAAGCTGGCGTTGGTAGGCGAAGTATGATAGTTTTCCTCACCACTTTATTCCCTTGTAAACACTGCAAACGCATTCCATGAGTACTTTAGCTGCGTCTTTCTTCTCAACTTATTTAACCTAGTATTTTCAATTTCTTTGCCAAGATTCACGGTAAATCCAATCAAAACCCTTTGTTCCATTAAATTCTAAACAATATGCTTTTAGTGACTCACAGTCCCTGTGGAGATCGATAATTTACTTATTACTTACTGCAGATCGTGTATACTTGCACGAGTGTGGGTTAGATCGCACACGAGTCTGAACAACAGTCAACATATCTAGTCATATTTTAAAATATTTGTAAATTTATTTTTGTTTGAAATTTAATTAATAATATTTCTCAACAATGCCTACTATACCATTCCTCCTCACATTTCTTTTTCTTTTTTTTTCCTTCAACTACCCTAAAGTAAGTATATATTATTAGCTACTAAATTAATTTATAAAATCATTCAAAAATAAATTAATTTATAAAAAGCAATAGATTCCCTTGTCAAGATCTCGATTTCTCTGTCTTTCTTTGGCTTTAATTTTTTTTTTTCAAATCCTCATTTTTACTTCATTCTTTTTCCTAACTGTCATTGGTTGGATTTCGATTTTCTAAGATTTTTCTAATGTTTTCAAAGCTATGATGATTATCTAATGTTGATGAAAGGCATTTAATTTTTGTATCATCATTTTATTCAATTGGTTGAATTGATTTGAAACCTAGGGCAAAAAAATGTTTCTTTGATGCTCTAAATGTCAAATTGTCTAAGATTCTATTAAGGTGCATTAGGAATTTTTTTAGAGAAAATTTTAATGGCATCTTCTATAACCTAATAATTATACGCTTACTTATTTGATCATTTTTTTCTAAAAATACGGTCACTTATTAAAAAAATTAGCAAAAGAAGTCATCGATTTTAATGAGCAAGTGTCAGATACTTTTCTTATGGTATCTATAATACTTTATTAGAACATATTAACGCTTATGAATACAATAATTTCATAATTTGTCTACATTTGTAATTAAGTCGTGAGAAGGAATATAATTTTTTTAAAAAATTTACAGTCTTTATATCTAACATGATCGATACCACAAAAACAATATCCATAAAATCCTTATTTATATTAAAACTTTTATATTAATACAAGTTTTGAATTAATACGGCCACTTTAAAAAAAGTAGCAAAAGAAGTCATTGGTATGTGACTACTTTTCTGATAATACTTGTTTTAATAAGTATTTTTTTTATACAAAAATATTATGGAAAGGGGATTCGAACCTATAACCTCATGGTTACTAAGTTATACAAGATGTCATTATGCTCTACTCTTATTTATAGTTTTAATGAGTATTTTAATACAGTATTAAAACTTATTAATGATTATGAATGCAAATATTTTAGAATTTGCCTACATTTGTAATTAAGTTGGGAGAAGTGATAGCGCTAAATAATAGCACTATTTAAGCCTCCAAACCCTTGCACTTTACTCATAAAGCAAGCAAGCAACAATATAAAAAAGGGGAATTAACTCGAATACATCACAAGTATATAAAAATATTGACCAACATCGCGTGCATAATAGAAGTATGAGAATAATGCGATTTTTAGATGCAAAACACGCGCTTAAGCGTGGAAACTGCGGTTATTTCCAAAACTCGCTGACATGTTGAATTTCGCAAGAAATATCTAACGAATGTAGATGCGGACGGGTAGGATCGAGTCAACGAAACAGAAAAGGAAAAGCTGAACGACAAACAAATTACGAAATCACGGAAACAAGGATGGAAAGAATCAATGAAGGAATATTTAGACGAAAGATCGGCAGAAGGATTGAATGTGGTCGTCAAGAAAACTCATACTCTATAAATTGTGGGAAATCAAAGAAGAAAGGGTGTTGGTTCGGAGAGGATACTACCGTTGATAGGTGTTCGAGACGTCAAGGTCTCTTGGGAGATCTCGACGGATCCTGTTCATCTGTAGGCCTGGAAGAACTCACTACCGTGCGGTATTTGTTAAAAGAAGACTCCATTGGCAACAGTGTTGGTGATTCTATCAACTCCATGGATAGCTAGTTCACCATGTAGTAGTTATCATTTGCATTTCACATTTTGTATTATATTACTTACATTTTGTAGGAGTAGTTGTAATGCTCGCTTTAAGTAATTCTATGAGTTCTTTGTTTTAGAATTGATCTCCTATTAAATGACTAATGAGTAGACTTAGTGTTAAGAAGCAACCATAGGTGAGCATGTAGCTTATCGTTTTATTTAAATGTCAAATTAAGGGGGGAAGTCGGCAAGAGCAGCGGTTGTATTTATTTATCTCTAGTAGATTAACTATCCACTCGCGAGTGCTTAGTATTTGCCTTGGAAAAGGGAATGCTAAGGGCTTAACCTCACCATTATCGCTAGGCGATACTTAGTCTTAAGTATTTTGGAAAGGTGTTAGGAATAACAAATTCACTAGTTGCATACGCAAGCTTGTGCTCAAAGTCAAATCTACGGGCAATGCACCTGCAGATTGTAGCAAGTATTGTGGAAGGGGGCTTGAAGTTAAAGTTTAGTATGTGCTAATTTTCTCATGACAACTTAATTTGCTTTAAATTAAATAGTAATGTGAATTCTCTTATTAGTTAGATAGTTAGATTTCAACATTTCGAGTCAACTCAATTACTGATTAAATTATGAATACGCGTGAATGATTTTATAATGTTGTTTATTGATTAAGCGTGCGTCGGCTAGCTACCCATGTGTGCCTCCCTCTAGCTTACTCGGAAGAGGAACCTGGCGAAAAACCCAGCAGGTTACATTCAGTTTGGTACAAAGTCTTTTGTACCATTAAATGGGATTAAGGTTAATCCCGCTGGCGTGTTCGAAGCCCTGAACTTATTTGTGTGGAATTGCAGCGGAAGCTGAGTTCCACATCATCGAATGTGGAAGCATTCGTTTGTAAGGGAAGTATGATCTCTGTCTCACCAAGCAACTCATGCATATTTGTTCATTTACTTAGTTGATTTGTCAACATCAACATCTGCATTAGCATTAGCTTAGCATAGATTTATTTAGTTATTTCAAGCAATACCACGCCTTCAATCTATTCTCATCTTTCACATTCGACCTTTAGCTTACATTGATGTGCTACAAATTCTCTGTGGGATCGATATATTATATACTTATTACTTGTTGCGCTTCGAACGCGTATACTTGCGCGTAAGCGATTCTGAGGTTTACTTAAACAGTTTAACTCTAAATTAATTACTACAATTATATTAGCACTTGGAACGCTCCATCAAGAAGCAATACAATTTTCCTAAATTAAATTACGGTACTTATACATTACACAATCAATACCACAAAACACAATTTCCATAAATCTTTATTTACATTAAAACTTCTGTATTAATAAATTAATACATATTTTAAATTTTAACGACATCTTATTTAACCTAATAATCATGTAAGAGCAATTTAGGTGATGCCTTGACATCACCTAAATATTGAAAGCCCACCTATGTGGCTCAATGAAAGCCACGCTTCAATTTTCTTTAATTTTATATTTCTATTTTTTTAAGTTAGAAAAAAAACAAGATGTGGCTCTATGAGCTTCAATATTTAGGTGATGTCAAGACATTACCTAAATTGCTCTCTAATCATATTGTTACTTATTCGTTCATCTTTTTTCTAAAAATGCGGTCACTTAAAAAAATAGAAAAAGAAATCATTGGTACTAATAGGTATTGTCACATACTTTTTTTTTTTTATAATATTGAATTTATTTAGTATTTATAATACAATATTAAAATATATTAATGATTATGAATACAAATATTTTAGAATTTGCCTACATTTGTAATTAAATTGTGATAAGCAATACAATTTCCTAAAAAACATTACACTACTTATACATAACATGATCTATACCACAAAAACAATATTCATAAATTTTTATTTACATTAAAACGTCTGTATTAATAAATAAATACAGGTTTTAAATTTTAACAGACATCTTCTATGACCTAATAATCATACAACTACTAGTTCGTTCATGTTTTTTTCTTCTAAAAATACGGCCACTTTAAAACAAATAGCTAGAGAAATCATCGATACTATTGAATATTGCACATACTTTTCTTATAATACTAATATTAATGAGTATTTATTATATAGTATTAAAATATATTAATGATTATGAATAAAAATATTATAAAATTTGCCTACATTTGAAATTAAGTTATGAGAAGAACTCATCTAATAATAATTTTCCTTAAAAAAAATTAACAATACTTATATATAACATGATGGATACCACAAAAATAATATTCATAAATCCTTATTTATTTAAAACATGCATGAATAAAGATTTAATTTTATGAAATTACTATCACCTTTTTTTTTCCTTAAAGTCCAAAACAATGATGACTTTTTGCACTTCAATGTATTTAAATAATTAAATAAATGATTTTTACTAATCTTTTTAGTTTTTAAAGTCCATTCACAAATTTTATTAGAGGTTCGGGTACATTATCTATGAAATGTATTAAAGTTTGGAATCATGATCATTTCTTTAATGTTGTATATTCACATTAAATAATTATTAAATAATATAAATAAATATAAAGTTTGATAAATTAATAATCATACATGAGATAAATACATATAAATATATATATATATATATATATATATATATATATATATCTTAATCGGAAAATATGGTACTAATTCGATATTTATACTCAAGTAAAAAAATATATAATACTTATACATAACAATCAATACCACAAAAATAACACTCCATAATTTTTTATTTATTTGAAACTTGTATTTATTTATTAATACGTGATTAAAGTATTTAAGTATTTTGAAAAAAATCAAAATGACTAAAGAAAACTCTATAAAACTCCACAATCATGAGATTTGGGGAGATTTTTTAGGAGGCAACATTGACCGAAGTTGAAAAAATCCACCCATCATGAGATTTTTTTTTTTTTTTTTTTTTTTAAATATTGATTTGAGGGAGAGAGGTTATTTGTGTCTTTTTCCTATTAAAGGAAATTTCTATTGAAATGTGGTTGATTAGCTTTGCAAAAAATTTTAAATATAAATACTTTAATAAAATTTTCCTTTATTTAGACTAGTTCTGAAGCTCAAAAAAAGGAGTAAGATTTTGGAGTCAAGCCTTCTTTTCGTTAGGTCCTCTTTTTTTATCTATTTTTACGTTGGTAGCTTAAGTTTCGTATATATATAGTTAGTGATGTAGGTTGTAATGAGGTGTGACTTTAAGCCTTCGCCATCATCGATCTTCTAAAGAAAGTTCTTTTAGCTCTGTACCTCTACATCTATGGATTCTCCCTTACCTTCTTGTTACTTCTTAAAGATTTACATCGCCTAATCCATCTGTGCAAATCAAACAAGCTGACTGATCTCTGTTTACGACAACAAAAGTGAATTATGTGCTCCATTCTGTTCTTGTTGGCAGTTGATAAGTAGCCTACAACAAAGATAACTTCAATGATAAGGAAACAATATTCGTAAGTACGCACCTTCACAGGTTGGGCACACGTCTGACCCATATTCGTACGTTCTTACCTTTGTAGGCTAGGCACACGTCCGACCCATATTCGTACGTACGCACCTTCACAGATTAGACACAAGTCCGACCCATATTCGTACGTATGCACCTTTACAGGTTAGACACAAGTCCGACCCATATTCGTACGTACCACCTTCACAGGCCGGACACACGTCCGACCCATATTCATACGTACGCACCTTCACAGGACGGACACACGTTTGGCTCACACACGCGCATGCGCTCCTTCCCGGGCAGGACACATGTTTGTGCCCCTACTTGTTCACACACATCTACACAGGCCGGATTCACGTCCGGCCCACACACGCACACGTGCACGAGGGTCGGACACATGTTTGATCCTCCCTCCGAGGGTCGGCTACGCGGCCTCGACACCTCTTCGCTCCGCATTAGGCCTTCCAGGGTCCTTTTTTGGCTTCTCTGGGCTTGTTTTGGGCTTACCATATGCGAGTATTAGGCCTCATCTATTAGCGAGAATCCTCTTACAACATAAACCAAAAAAAAAAAAGTTAAAATAAATAGATCACGTAGAAACTTTTTTTCATCAAATGTCTCTAAACTTTTAAGTCTTCTTAATTTTTTTAGTAATCTTATTTGTTGGAGATATTTGTCCCACATTGGAAAGATGAAAAATTTTCAAATAATTTTATATAATATATACCTCATTATAAATTGATTTTGAGGGGAATCTCTATCTAATTGGTAGTATAGCTTCCTATTCCAATGTGAGAAGTTTTCAAAATATTAGTTCCCCATACTATTTAATATATATATATGTGTGTGTATATATATATGTATGTATAAAAAAAAAAAAGAGAGTTTTTTGGTTCTTCTGGGTAATTTATATGTCTTTTTTTCCTTTCCTATTTCTTTTAGTTAAACAATAATAAGAAGTGAGAACCTATTACTCTGGTCGATTCCTAAATGTTTTGGTTAGGTTATAAGGAAACAGTATTTACAATGGTTTTCAACAAATTCTTTCATCAACCCCAAATTAACATTATTTTTTTCTCATACTATTTTAAATGAAAATATTATTTTGGTTCTTAAATTTTGAGTTTCTCCATTTTGAATTTTGAACTTTCAAATTGTCAATTTTAATACCTGAACTTTTTTGTTTATTCCATTTTAATTCTTAAACCGTCAAATGTCTAATTTTAATCTATAAATTTTCAAGAAATTTTAAAGTTGATCTATATGATAAATTTAAAGTTAATATTAATAAAAGTTGGTTCAATAATGCTAATAATTTAAATATAAGCAAATAAAAAATATGAACAAAATTCTTAATTTTTTAGAAAAATATGATAATTGTTTTAAAGAAAATTAACAAAATGATTCCCAATAAAGATCAATTTTAAATTATTATTTTTTAATAAAAAGTTTAGGAACTAATATTCAACATTTCAAAGTTACAACAGTGAAACAATTTTAAAAGTTATTCATTAAAATGGAACAAATGTAAAAATTCGAAAACTAAATTGAAATTTCATATATCAAAATAAAACAAAACTTAAAATTTAGGAAAATAGTACTTTAACCATTATTTTACTACTTATCAATTATCAGTATGTCAGTATTTAAATGATTTTTTTGAAAAAATTTAAAACGTTTCACGGAAAAATAAATGAACCTTCTAAAATAATAACATAATTAAAACTTAATTTTAGTTGTTTTTGTACAAAATTTTTTTTAATACAAGTTAGAGGAGGTGGATCACAAACCCTTAGGATATTATTACTTTCAAATAAATGAGAGCTAAATATTGATTTTCGGAATCGAACCGTGATTATGATATTGAATTAAATTACCACAAAATAATGAAACCATTAAGTCATCATCTCTTTCGATTTTGTTTACAAATTTAAAGTGTATGAACAAAACTAAAACATCTAAAATTTAATGTTTATTTTTTATGAAGCTGAAATTTAATGCTTAGGCGAGTAATTAAAATTCTCCTTAAATTGTATTAAACAAAAATAACCTCGTGATGCCAACAAGAGCAAAACTCTAATGATATTTTGTACAACCTACTAATCATGAGATTATAGGTTCGAATCTCTCTTCTCCAAATTATTGTATAAAAAAAAACCTGCTGAGATTAAGAGGATTTTATATATTAACAAAATATAACATTTTATATAATTTAGGATAAGTTTATACTATTTTACTCTCATATTATTTGAGAGTAATAGTGTCTACTCTATTTAGGGTTTGTTGATCCCCTCTCCCAATAAAAATTTATATAACATATACAAAATGTTAAAATATAATTTTGGTTTACATTCTTGGAGTCTCATTCTATTTTAGTTCTGTAGTTCCAAGTATGCAAATTTATTATTTCGTAGGTTCAATAAATTTTAGAAGTAGCCATTATAAGAGTGAAGTTGACTACAAACTTAATCATAAGTTTTGAAAAACTACAAAGTTAAAAATTCTATTATATTGATAGTTTTCATGACAACAAATTTTTTTAAAATCAGACCATTTGTCTCATAAAAATAATTGAAACGTACACACGTTAGTCCAAATACTCAATAAATAAAGAAGAACTTCAAAAGTAAAAAAAGTTAACTTTTAGCAAACTTAATAAATTTATAACAATAATTTATATTCAAGAAAACTAAGGTAAATACGTTATCAAAATTTGAAAGTTATTAGTTATTAGCTTTATTCTTTAAATCTTTGTTGAAAGTAACTTTTTTTAATTAACCATAAAACTATTGGCAATTTGATGACTATTTTTTTTAGTATAACAATATTTAGGAGTACATATCAAAAGTAAATTTAGATATATATTTTTTGATATTAAATTAAAATAATTTCAAAATCAAACATGTGAAAGTTAATGTTAAAATAATTTACAACCATATAACGAAACTATTTGGAATTCATTCAATTTAAATTAAGATCATTAAAAGTGAATTATTTGGCAATAAAACTTGCATAAGGATTTAACCCACCCAAAATCACCTTCCAATCTGAGCTCTCTCTTGAGCCACCATTTCTACTTTACTCTCTCTCTCTCTATTCCCTGCGAATTTCCGATGCTCATTCTCTGTACTGCACTACATTGCTTCTCCTCCTCCTCCAATTCCATGGAATTCGGCCTCGATCTTCTCTTCTCCTTCCTCGTTTTCCCCACATTGTCTCTTATTTTCTTCTTTCTCGAGCTCCACCACCTCTTCACCATCTGATTGCGTCAAGTTTCCCCGCTTTTTTCCATCAATTGGCGTTTGCGAGCGCCTGGTTTTTCGATTCTGCTTGGTTGCAACCATCACCAGTCTCCACTGTGTTACTTTCCCCTCTTGCTTCACCGTTTTCTGCTTGTTCTGTTTACAGAACCAGTGCCGTCAATTGCATCTCCAACTGTGTGGATTTTAGTGGCGGAGCGGGTCATGAATGGAAGCTTTTCGTTTTGAAAATGGATAAGCTGTTGTTGTTAGAGATTGGTGCTCAGATTTAGGAATTGACGACGGGGCGGCGTTTTCTCGTCCGGGATGGATAGGATGGTTCAGGATCTTAGTAGGACTGGCGGCGTCGAGAGAGATGTCGAGCAGGTGCGGTTTCTCATCTTTAATCCTTTTCTTATCTGTTCAATTCCACATTCAGGATAACGCACATATTTTATGCTTCTATCGTGATGTTGAGGTTATTTTTATGCTCACGTTAGTCACTGCATTGATAATATGATGAAGGGATTTTGTTTCGTGTGTATACTGTATACATTTATGAAGCATCAAAATTGGTTTATCCTTAACTTTTGCAATTTTTTTTAAAAAGTTTTATTTTAGTTGCTAACATTACAAAATGTAGGTGGTCAGACTTATCCCAAAATATTATTTTACATTCTTAGCATCTTTTGGGCAATTGAAAGATCTTTTGCAATACTATGGCTCGGTTGTTTTCCATTTTGTTGTAAATTCGTTCGTTAATGAGTTTCTCGTTTCTCTTAAAAAAAGAAGGAATACTCACCCGTGCCGATGGTATGAACTATGAAGTAGAAACACTAAGGGCTCCTTACGTGGGATAGAAAAAGATAATCAGGTTTTATTGGTTTGGAGTGTCATATTGATAGTTAAAGTCTGAGGAAGGGGATGATAAAATAGCGTTACTGAGATTTTCATGTGGGTAGAGGTAAGGTCTACATCTTTGATTTTCTAACGACACCATGTTCTTCTTGGTTTTAGACAACAATGAAATTGCCAATTGTTTAAATTGGTGAATGAGTTGGCTTCAGAGTTCAAACTTAAGTTACGATGGTTGTAGATTAACGCAGATGACACTTATCTTTTATAGTTGTCAAGATTTAGGGTTTTAATGTGGATGCTTCTTTGTGATTTTCTGCACAATCCCAAGATATCCCTCAATTTTTCCTAATTTTTCTCATTTGACAAAATCACCAAACCTTCCAAATCTGACACAGATTCATCCTTCTCTCCAGTTTAACCGTTGGGCCCATAACCATTATCCATAAGCCCCAGTCCAATCCTTCCCTTTCCAATACTATCACTGGATCCACAAATTCTCAGTGCCTAGCCCTTAACCAACCAACTCTTTCTTCCATCTTCTTTAATGAAGGCCCACCTAATGAACTACGAATCTCTTCCCATTTTCTAGGAACCAACTTTTCAACTTCCACCAATAAAACCAAACATCCCCTCTGTATATGATACAAAAGCTCACCTATCCAGCCCAAACTCAATCACTTGGCCCATGATAATAATTTTGAAGCTTGATAACTTTCAAGAATTGAGAGTTAAAGTAGCTTAAATTAATATATTGATTTAAAGGAAAATTTAGCTCCATCTACTACTAAACCAAAGAAAATTTACTATCGTCATACCATTCTTACCTCCATCTACTAAACCAAAGAAAATTTACTCCACTCATGGAAAGAAAAAAGAACGCGATGGGAACTACAAAATTTGCATACTGTTCAGTATGTTAAGATAGCCACTAAGGAATTGATGGAAGAAAGTACAAGGTTCATTGATAATGTTAGTTTTGTTTGGATTGTTAAGCCGATTGGGTCATCCTTTATATTTTTAATCTGGTGTTGGCTAGATTTATTTTTTCTTCTACTCTTGGAGCTATTTATATATTCACCTTTAGGTGTTCAAAGATTTCTCATTGAAATTGATGCTTATTCTCCCATAAAAAAAATTGATTCTTATTGCAAAAAAGCCATCATTTCCTTTTCTGTTCCTTCACTGAAAGGCTTTGCGACACTATATTCAATCTTTTTTGTGGCAAATACTTTGGGGGCCTTGCTGTGGCAGATTTGGTTGGAGCAAACTAAAGGAATCTTTAGCTCGAAAAGGGAAAACTTCTACTTTGGGAGTTTGTATTCCTTGAACTTTTCTTCATTTTCATTATATCAATGAGAAGTTGTTAATTGTTTAATAAATAGGGGAAACTCTGCTTGAATCTCGAATTCTATTCTTTCAGTCTTTTCATGGTGTTTTCATTCTAAACTTCTTGTAAATACCTTTTAACTTCTATGCACTCCAATTGAAGATTCTTTGTAACTGCTTTGGTGTACTTTTTGTGATTTCATTCACATCAATGGCATTGTCTCTAGTATAAAAACACTTTACTTGTGGTGCCTCCATGACTTCATCATTTATCTTGCGTTCATAGTTTTCTTATTCTTCATTATACATCAAGTAGGTGGAAGAAAAGAACTAGTGTCTTGCTTGAATATATCAATAGTTTTTCCATATAATTTGAAAGCTCATTTCTATGCTTGGTTGATCTAACTCTGGATTTCCTTTTTGAAAATTTCTATCCAGACCTGCACACAAAATTTTATGGTAGTTTCCCCATGCTTTATGTTAATCTTTTAACTCAAAGTTATTCAGTACTTCTGCCTCTTCATTATTTTTATGATAGGCCATTACTGCTTTGAAGAAAGGAGCCTACTTGCTCAAGTATGGAAGAAGGGGGAAGCCAAAGTTTTGTCCTTTTCGCCTTTCCAATGTGAGTATGGTCATGTTTCTCCCGATGAAAGGAATACACGCATGTGCTAAGTGCATATCACTGCGACTTCTTCTATTTGTATTATCATTTATTTCTTATGTAGTCGAGGTGCACGAAAGATGGTCTAGATAGATGGATATAAAAAAAAAGTGAACTTGTGGCCTTTTCATCCGGGACTCCCAAGCACATGAATTCTCTTGTGTAATTTTAGCCTCTTTTGTTGATATAATCTTGCCTTGATCTGATGATTTGTTGTGCAATATGAGTTGGTTATGGCTATCGCTTTTCATTTTATCAATGGAAATCGATGTTATCTTTTCAAAAAATAAAAAAAGTTGTGTTAGGTTTCATGTAATTGTAAATTGTAATCTCTTTTCTTTATGTGATTGTGGTTTAATGGGTGGATATTGAATTAGCCATCTGTTAGTTTGTCTTTGTATTCCACTTGCAATCCGTCTCAAAGATTTTGAGTAATAACTTTAACTTTATGGTTTCAGGATGAGACTGTTTTGATATGGTTCTCGGGGAAAGAGGAGAAGCACCTTAAGCTAAGCCACGTCTCTAGAATCATTTCTGGGCAACGGACTGTAAGCCTCCAATTCAACATAATTATAATTTGCAAGCATCCAATTCCAAATAATTATTATTTGCGGGTATCAAATTCAAAATAATTATGTGCGGATATTTCCCAATGAAATTGCTTAATGGTCAAATAGTTCAACGTTAGTGTGATTGTATACGAGTGAAGAGTTGTGAGTTCAACTTTCTTCGATACAATCTTTTCGAATTCTATTATTTGGATATTGTAAAAACTGCTTATAGTGACAATTTTTCAGTTTCAATTTTATGGTTAAAAATTTCAGCAGGTCAATTAGTTGTCATTGTCATATCATTTTTTAACCTTTTAAGTTTACTAATTTATTTTCTTAGATAAGAAATCATTTCATCCATTGTAAAAAAATTACAAAATGATTCAAAAGAAGTTACTAAAATATTGTTCAGTTGGATATATACATTATGGAATTCTCCTTGTACTTTGTCAAGATCCTTAATTAGATTTAAAATAGATTTGAAGATTTTTTCTTTCTTTCTCAACAATCTTCTTATATTTTGATGCTTCAATAGTACAATCCCATTCCTTATCTATTGAGTTTTGGCCAGAGTCCTAGCTTCCAAGATTAAAGGTGTTACCCAGAACTATTGTCCAAAACCAGTCACTGTCTCATTTTAGTGGACAAATTGTTGCTCCATTTAACCGCTAATGAAGTGGTGGGAAATTTAAAGTCTAGGAAGAACAAAAAGGATATGTACTGATACTGAAGCTTGATTTTGAGAAAGCTTAGGGTACAGTAGTCTGGAATTTTCTCATCAAAGTGCTGTACAAAAAAGGGTTTGGCGGAAGAAGCATCTTGTGGATTTGAGGTTGTATTTCAAACACTTCTTTCTTAGTCCTTGTAAATGACAAGCCTACAGGTCTTATAAAGGCTTCTAGAGGTATAAACAAAGGGATCCCCTTGTTTCACTTTTTGTGTTAGTTGTAGATGTGTTTAGGAGCATGCTCTATAAGGGGATTAGCGACTTATCTCTTGATTAGTAAAGATAACATCCACATTAATCACCTTTATTGTGAGTCTGTGACAGCCTAAGATACTCTCCCCATGTGTGCGTGTCCTTATGTACTCTTAAATGAATGATGAAATGGTGCCTTTAGACCAGTGACCTTCCTAGAAGCTCATTTCTATGGGGGCAAGCAATAATTTGTATTCTTAACATATAGTAATTAATTCTTGTTCTAATTTTTTCAGCCAATCTTTCAAAGATATCCACGGCCTGAGAAGGAATGCCAATCATTTTCTCTTATATATAATGAGAGATCACTTGATTTGGTGAGCTATTATTTCACTTATTTACGGAAGTACTAAACTCTTTCTTATTTTGACGCTCTTTGGTGTTCTTTTAGAACTATTTGATACATGAATAACTCTATGGTATTCTTATTTATTATACTAGATATGCAAGGATAAAGATGAAACTGAGGTTTGGTTTAGTGGCTTAAAAGCATTAATTTCACGTATCCATAATCGTAAATGGAGAACCGAATCACGAAGTGATGGGATGCCGTCTGAAGTAAATAGTCCTAGAACATTTACTCAAAGAAGTTCTCCCCTGCATTCTCCATTTAGTAGCAACGAAAGCTTTCAAAAGGTATAATATTTCTTTAGTATTTCATTTTTTCTCAACATTGTGAAATCAAGCTAAAGTGATCATGTATCGTTGGATAAATTTTCAGGAAGGTGGAGATGGAGAGCACATTAGACTTCACAGTCCTTATGGAAGTCCTCCAAAATATGGTCTGGATAAGGCGTTATCCGATGTAATGTTGTATAATATTCCTCCTAAAGGTTTCTTCCACTCAGATTCTGCAAGTGGTTCAGTTCATTCTTTGTCATCTGGAGGCTCAGATAGTATGCATGGCCGCATGAAAGCTGTTCCAATGGATGCTTTTAGGGTTAGTCTATCTAGTGGTGTGAGCTCATCAAGCCAAGGCTCAGGAAATGATGATTGTGATGCTTTGGGGGATGTTTTTATTTGGGGGGAAGGAACTGGGGAAGGTGTCCTTGGTGGCGGATCTCGTCGAGTTGGAAGTTCTTTCGATACCAAAATGGATTCTTTGTTGCCAAAAGCCTTAGAATCTGTAGTTGTGCTTGATGTCCAAAACATTGCTTGTGGTAATCGTCATGCTGCCTTGGTGACCAAGCAAGGTGAAGTTTTCTCGTGGGGCGAGGAGTACAGAGGTAGGCTTGGCCATGGTGGAGATTCTGATGCCCTTCATCCAAAGCTTATTGATGCCCTAAGTAATTTAAACATTGAGCTAGTAGCTTGTGGTGAATATCATACATGTGCCGTTACACTTTCTGGTGATCTGTATACATGGGGTGATGGCACCTATAATTCTGGCCTTCTTGGGCATGGAAAAGAAGTAAGCCACTGGGTTCCAAAACGAGTAACTGGGCCCTTACAGGGCCTACATGTATCATCTATCTCTTGTGGACCTTGGCATACAGCACTTGTGACATCTGCTGGAAAATTATTTACTTTTGGTGATGGGACATTCGGTGCTCTGGGTCATGGAGATAGAGACAACATTTCAATACCTAGAGAAGTGGAATCTCTCAAAGGTCTACAAACTGTTCGAGCTGCTTGTGGTGTTTGGCATACTGCTGCAGTTGTAGAAGTTATAATTGGAAATCCAGGCTCAAATAACAACTCTTCAGGGAAGCTGTTTACTTGGGGGGATGGAGATAAAGGTCGGTTAGGGCATGGTGACAAAGAGGCAAAACTTGTGCCTACTTGTGTTGCTGCCCTTGTCGAGTCGAACTTTTGTCAAGTTTCTTGTGGACATAGTTTAACAGTAGCTCTTACAACCAATGGCCATGTCTACACGATGGGAAGCCCTGTTTATGGTCAGCTAGGGAATCCTCAAGCAGATGGAAAGCTTCCAGTACGAGTTGAAGGGAAACTCTCGAAAAGCTTCGTGGAGGAGCTGTCTTGTGGTGCATATCACGTCGCTGTTTTAACTAGAACTGAGGTTTACACATGGGGCAAAGGGGCAAATGGTCGGTTAGGTCATGGCAGTACTGATGATAGAAATACTCCGACATTGGTTGAGGCTCTTAAAGATAAGCAAGTTAAAAGCATTGCTTGTGGCACCAATTTTACTGTAGCCATTTGCCTTCATAAGTGGGTTTCTGGTGTTGATCAATCCATGTGTTCTGGTTGTCGCCTACTCTTTAACTTTAAAAGGAAACGCCACAACTGTTATAATTGTGCTCTTGTGTTTTGTCATTCTTGCAGCAGCAAGAAGTCTCTCAAGGCTTCAATGGCACCAAACCCCAACAAAGCTTATCGTGTTTGTGATAATTGCTATCATAAGCTTAAAAAATTCATTGAAATGGACGCTTCTTCCCAGTCTTCACTGAGCAGAAGAGGAAGCATTAATCAAGGATCTGAACTTGTGAGTAAAAATGATAAGCTGGACTTGAAATCTCGAGCTCAACTTGCTAGGTTTCCTTCTGTTGAATCTTTCAAGCAGGTGGACATTCAGTCTTCAAAGAAAAACAAGAAACTAGAATTTAGCAGTAGTAGGGTCTCGCCAATTCCTAGTGGAGGCTCTCAGCGGGGAGCTCTTAATATATCTAAATCTTTTAATCCCGTCTTTGGATCTTCAAAGAAGTTCTTTGCTGCATCGCTTCCTGGATCAAGAATTGTTTCTCGAGCAACATCTCCAATATCTAGGCGTCCCAGCCCTCCACGTTCAACTACTCCCACTCCTACTCTTGGAGGACTTACCTCTCCAAGGATTGTTGTGAATGATTCTAAAAGTGCAAACAACAGACTTAGCCAGGAAGTTATTAGATTAAGGGCTCAGGTAATTTCTTTTTTCATTTTTCTCTTCTGCTTTAAGTTCCTTAATTGCATTTGTGATTTGATTGGTTAAAACTGCAATGATGTTTTGGAAGTGGCGGTGTATTTTTCTTGTTCTAATTTGGGGTAGATATTTTTCACTTGTATTTTATCTTAAACTAATTTCATTGGTATATTTATCCTTCCATTACCGTTTTAGATTAGACTTTATCTAAGTAAGCGATTACTTTTTTATGAACCAAAAAACAAACTTTTCATTAACTAAATGAAAAGAAGAAAAAACTTCGGATACAACTCTCGAGGGAGGAAATACAGAGATATGCTACTAAACGAGAGTAAAAACCAACAAAGAGAAATACAAAACAATAAACCACTAATAAACTTAAAAATAATTCAAAACTGAAACATAAACTATAAATTGAAACTAAAAGACTAAAAAAAATCCAACAAGAAGACTGAGAGGCTAATAATATCTAAGAAGCTGAAATAGGAGTTCGCAAAAACAATCGTCAAACTTCACAGCCCATAAAGTCTAAAGGAAACATTTTTCAAATAGCTAAACTGTAAATTGCTAGAAAATAGAGCTTCGACTAGATCCATGAGCCCATTGAAGATTATTCAAAAGCTACAAAAATTTGAGAAACTGGGAAGCAGATGTGGGATGATCGTCATGTGATGACAAACTTTAACTAGAGGACCCACAACATTCCTTTAACTGAGTACCACAAATATTGATAATGTTTGCAAACTTAGACTTCAACAGCTGGAGCACACTGTTGGTCATAAGGAAGGGGCAAGGGAGAGGAAATAGCTTGAGAAACTAAATCTGATGGAGAAATGAGCTCATCATGAGGATGGGTGAAATCTCCATCCAAATGATTGATTGAAGAATCAATACTACTGACGCTTATATTGTCGGGACTCATTCAGATTTGATGATCACTAGATTTGAGATCAAACTTTGAAAAGACAATTACACCATTGGGTTCATTTAGAAGTTCTTTGATGACTAGCATTAGAAGTTTTTTGGGAATGGTGACATTATTCAATGCGCGATAATCTATACAAAACCTCCATCAATTATTCTTTTTGTTCCAACTAACCTCAGATCTTCATGATACATGGTGCCGATATTCCCATTACGATGTTCATGGATAACTCAATTGATTCCTTTATTTTTAGATATGAGTTCTCGTTCGTCCCTTAGTAATGAGTATGCTCTGGTTGGTAGCTTCCTCATTTTTGTCTTTGTCATCTTGTCGATTAGGCATTAAAACCATGCTATGCTTCCTTTGAACTTTCGTCTGTGAAATGTGGTTTCGAGTCCAACACGAAAATGTGAGTTGCGAGGAGTGTACTTGGACTGGGGATATGGTAAATTTCGGAATCCAATTCTTATCTTGGCTAAGTTGGACTTTCTTCATGATTGGTCCCTAGCACACAAGGAATGAACATCACACGTTTGCCTTGACTGTAGGATGAAGCTCATTAAAAAACACGTATTCCCAATGTTATTGAAGTGATCGCCTTTCCTCGCCTACGGCGAGAGTCGAGGCGCTCAAATGCTCTAGCGCTTCTCAAGAGAGCGGGGCAAGTTCCTTCAATTGTGCGCTCGCCCGGTTGCAGATTTTTGCACCTGGCCGCATTGTCGCCTATAAAGCTCATGCTTTTTATTTTCTTCCTTCACGTTCTTCTTTTTCTTCGACAATGTTTGTATGGTGTATGTTCGAGATTTCTTTGACATCGCTGGAGTTCTTCAATGACGACTTCTTCTTCATTGGCTTGAGTCAAGCTTTGTGGTTTGTTCTGCAATTTCTTCTTCATTTCTTCTCAAAGCGCTGCTTTCTTCTCCATTGTGAATGAACTCGACTTGACACCAAGGGTACCATTTGTTCTGCTCAAAGCATTTTGTGCTTTTTGAAATGAAATCGGGAAACTATGACTCTAATACCAGTTTGTAAGGTATTCCTTACATAGAGAGAACAATTATGGAAACTAAGGTTTCTTTTGCAATAAGTTTAATTTTTTTTTTCTTTAGTAATTTTACACTTTAGTGATTATTTTGCAATAACTATGGCCCTAATATTGAAGCTTTTTCCCAGGGACGGGTGTGGTTACCTTGTTTCAAAAAAAAAAAAAAAAAGATACTGAAGCTTTTTGTATAAGAGATTATTTTATTCATATTGAGTTGAAGGTAGATTTATACATAGAGCATTCTAACTAACTATACTATAATTAGTATAGGGGAAATTGGAAAATGGGGGCTGTTTCAAAAAGATTTTACAAAATGGGGATTGATTTGAAGTTATTTATAAAAGAAGGGTAAAATTTTTGTCTTATATGCAAATTGATGAGCTGGGCGCCACTTACCTCTATTGCAGCTCTGAAACTGCCAGTGGCAGTCTGGCACACGTTGATGTTATTTTTTTAATCATTTTTTAAATAAATAATAAATTTGGTTTTTAATTAAAAATAACAATTAACATTTTTTTTTACATATATTAAAAAAAATTATAACAAAAGATATCCTAAATGTTTTAATTAAGGTACATCTAAATTTTT
>JBBMKA010000009.1:5628662-5656764 GCA_037833695.1 Sechiopsis laciniata | reverse complement strand
ATAATATCAACTTATCATTTTCTTCATAAAATCTCTTAATTTTAAGCTATTTAACTCTCACTAATTGAGAGTTATCAAAGAGGTACCATGACCAGCTTCTCATGGCAGGAAAACCAATTGACATGAAGTCCCTAATCTCCTACACTCTTGCTGGACTTGATGAAGAATACAATCCTATAGTGTGTGTTCTGAGAAGCCTGAATATTCCTTGGCTGGACCTGCAACATGAGCTGATCTCTTTTGAACAAAGGCAAGAAAAGTTGCAAATCTTGCGAGGTAACCTTCTAACTAATTCTCCCTCCATCAATGCTGCCTTTGAAGATGCGGATTCGGTTGCCAACTATGTCGATCTCAAAGGAGGAAGATGGAAGAACAAAGGAAGATCAAAATCAAACAAAGAACTATAGAAAATGGAAGAACAAAGAAGATACTCTCCCTACAACAAGGTTGTGTGCCAAATCTACAAGAAACCAGGCCATAATGCATCTAAATGCTACTATCCTTATGAACCAAGGAATTTAGGACCACCAGATCACATCAGGCAACCGGCTGGAGGACCACCACCGAGGCACTATGCTGGGACTGCCATGATGGCCTATCCAGAAACTCTCCAAGATGACACTTGGTTCCTTAATAGTGGGGCCTCAGATCCTGTCACTGCTGATTTTCGTCGACTAAGTATGCAAAGAGAAACCTCAGGTAACAATTTTATTTGAGTTGGTGATGGAACTAGAGTTCCTATACTTGGTAAAGGGTCTGGGTATTTTAGAACTAATGGCTTAACTTTACAATTGAAAAACATTCTATATGTTTCAAAAAAAAAAAAGAACTTGCTCAGTATCTCTAAGCTAACTCGTGACAATGATGTTACTATTAAGTTTGATGGGCTGCTTTGCTTTGTTAAGGCCAGAAACAACAAGGAAAGCAGAATCATAGGCAGGCTTGAGCAAGGGCTGTACAAGGTGTGTTTTGATGGAGTGGATCCTAAGCTCCATAATGCTGACAGAGGAGAAACCTTTTGTGGAAGATCTCGACAGCTGGAGATTTTCAAGCCTTTCAAGAATTTGAAAATGAATTCCAATACTTTTGTTGTTTATAGTAAAGGAGTTTGGCACCAAAGATTGAGCCATCCCTCTGCTAGAATTCTCAGTCAAATTCTGTCTCATTGTAATACTCCCCTTATTAATGATAAGTCAGACTACTTTTGTGAAGCTTGTAAATTTGGCAAAGCACATAAACTACCCTTTAACGTTTTTTACTCTCGTGCATCCAAACCATTAGCTCTTCTGCACAGGAACCATTGGGGACCAGCCCCTATAAAATCCAACAAAGGTCAATGCTA
This sequence comes from Sechiopsis laciniata, assembly GCA_037833695.1. Lineage (NCBI taxonomy): Eukaryota > Viridiplantae > Streptophyta > Magnoliopsida > Cucurbitales > Cucurbitaceae > Sechiopsis > Sechiopsis laciniata. The sequence continues at coordinate 5,655,422 of JBBMKA010000009.1, read as the reverse complement.
TTATATTGCTTTTGTAGATGACTTTAGTCACTTCACTTGGATTTATCCATTAACACATAAGTTTGAAACAGTCAAGGTGTTTTGTGAATTTATGGCCCTGGTTAAGAGATAAAATAACACTAAGCTAAAGGTCCTAAGATGTGATGGAGGTGGTGAATTTAAACCAATAATAACATTGGCTATGGAATGTGGCATTGCAATACAAATTTCTTGCCCCTACACGTCACCTCAGAATGGAACGGTTGAGAGAAAACACCGGCATATCGTTGAAACGGGATTGTCCTTACTAGCTCAAGCTCAAATGCCCTTGCTTTTTTAGTGGGAAGCTTTTAGTACTGCAGCACACCTCATTAACAGAATGCCAACACCAGTCCTTAACAAAAAATCTCCCTTAGAGGTCTTAACAAATAAATGACCTGATTATGCCTTCTTGCTTGTACTTGACTCAGCCTGTTTCCTGTTGATCCACAGCACAAACTAATTTTTCACACTGAGAAATGTGTTTTTTGGGGTATCATGAACATTACAAGGGATACAAGTGCCTCGGTGCTTCAGGGAGAATATATCTGTCTAGATAGGTCACATTTCATGAGACTGTTTTTCCCTACAAAGAGTTGTTTCCCACTCTCAATATGCAGTCGACTGATGTCTCCCTTGCTACTGACCTCAACTGGTTTCCAATGGTACATCAACCAATTGCTTCAGCTTTGCCAAACTCTGTCGATGTGCCTCCTGATTAGCCTATTTTAGCTTCAGCACCAGATACTGCTACTCATAGTGAAAATCAGATCTCAACATCTCCACCATTGCCTACAGGCTTTGATCCTGATCAACCATCACTGGTTAATACTCACCCCATGATAACCTGTGCCAAATCTGGCATTAGCAAACCCAACAAACATTTTGGCGGCCTCATGATAGCTAAATGCCCGCTTGATTGGTCTCAAATTGAACCAAATACTTACAAAGATGCATGGGGTGTTTCTAAGTGGAGAGAAGCAATGGACAGTGAGTATATTGCCTTGATGAAGAACAAGACATGGACCTTGGTCCATCCTCCTAAAAATCAACCACTTGTGACTACAAAATGGGTGTAAAAAATCAAGGGTGATGCTCCAGGCCACATTGAGCCGTATAAGGCTTGGCTAGTAGCTCGTGGTTTTATGCAACAAGCACGGTTGGATTATGGTGAAACCTATAGCCCCATGATCAAGCCAACTACTATTCGTGTAGTCCTTGTTCTAGCACTCACATGGGGATGGTCGATTAAACTGTTGGATATCTTCAATGCTTTTCTTCATGGCACCCTCAACGAAGATGTTTACACTCCCCAACCGCAAGGATACATCAATCCCGCTTTTTCCAATCATGTGTGCAAATTAAACAAGGCATTATATGGTCTTAAACAAGCACCCCAGGCCTGGTATGAAGAGCTAAGGTCTTATCTTCTGCATCTCCAGTTTAAGCAATCCTCGGCTGATAGCTTTTTGTTTGTGTTTCATTCCAAGGTTGGCACAGTATTCTTGCTTGTTTACGCTGACGACCTTATACTTACTGGTTCCTCAATAGATCTAAATCAAATGGTCATTCAACAGCTTAAACTTATGTTTGCCGTAAAAGATCTCAAGAACCTTCATCACTTCCTTGGAATTCAGGTCAGAAAAGTTGACGGATATCTTATTTTGTCTCAAGAGATCTATATAAGGGAACTACTTCAAAAACACAAGCTACGTCACCTTAAACCTGCACCCTCTCCAATGATCTCGGGTAAATAATTGTCTCAATATGATGGAGAACTTTTTGCTGAACCCTAGCTATACCGTAGCATAGTTGGATCTCTTCACTATTTGCAACACACACGGCCGAATGTCGCTTCTACTGTGAACAAGTTGAGCCAGTTTAATCAAGCCCCGAGAGCACCCCATTGGAAGGCCTTGAAACGTATTCTCAGGTACCTATAAGGAACCATCAATTGGGGCCTTACCCTTCAACCAGTGCACACGCTCACATTGACCGGATTCTCCGATGCTGATTGGGTTTCCTCTCTGGATGATCGGAAGTCCGTTAGTGGTTATTGTGTTTATTTCAGGTCTTCTCTGATCTCCTGGCTTTCCAAGAAACAAGCGGTTGTGGCTCGATCTAGTACAGAATCGGAGTATCGTGCTTTCTCTCACGTTGCTCGTGAATTACTTTGGCTTCACTACCTCTTCACAGACTTACACATCAATCTTGACCGCATTCCAATCACGTGGTGTGATAATGTTTCAGCTGCGGCCTTGGCTTGCAATCCGGTCTTTCACGCCCGCACTAAGCATGTGGAGATAGATGCTCATTTCATCCGAGATCAACTCCTGTCTCACCAACTGGATGTTCGTCATATTCGTTCAAGTAATTAAGTTGCTGACTGTCTCACCAAACCGCTTTCTTTACAACCGTTTACTTCCTTACGTTCCAAACTCGGGCTTCAATGCCTCTTCGCTCCTCGTTTGAGGGAGGCTGTTAAGACTGTTCAACCTAATCCCTCATAACAGACTGTTCATTACTCTCTCAACTATTCTAGCACCTCTCCTCTGTCAGTGTAATCTTAAGCATAATCTGTAGTGGTTAGAATGTCTGTCAGTATTAATTAGTTGGTGTTCCTCCTTGTGTATTTAATTCGTTAGCTCCTCCTTCATAGAGCAAGTAACTTGTAACAACAATATCAATACAGAAAGAGTCTTTCCTCTCAAAGTTCCTTTGTGTCTTCTTCTTTTCTCTCTGTTTTTGTTTCTAGATGGAAGTATACCATTATAATAGCTTGAGTTAAGAAAAGGACAGAAAAAGAAGAGATACCGATGCTGAACGACAAGTAAATAGCTAGCTATAAGTTAACAACATAGTCACTCTCAAAGGCCCAAGCTAAGGGAAGGAAACAGTAGAACCACTGGGGAGGAATAAGGGAAGGAAAGGCGAGGGAAACAAATTAAGAACTAAAACTAAATTAATTTCGGTAAATGAAAGGGAAGGGAATATTTAATATCCACCATTGATTTTCTTTTTTCTTTATTCATAGAATTCATTTCATTTCATTTATTTTTTTAAATTTAGGACAGTTTGTTCATTAACTTCATATTTTAAAAAACAACAATCAAATTTATTTATATAAAACTCATTAATTAAAATGAATTACAATCTAATATAAATTTATTTAATTTACAGTAATTATATTTGTATTTGTATATAAGTATGTATTTAGAAAAGTTAGATGAACAATGAAGTGAATACTTACTAATATATTTTTTATATCACAAATTTAAATGCAAAAATATTTGTAAATATAGTTTAACGACATTATATGTTTAGAAAAAAAAAACACAGACATAAAGATTTCATTTTTAAAGAAAGAGATACTTCTAAATAACACTATTTTGTTACAGTAGAATAATTTGTTTTAATCATATTTTTAAAAAATATAAATAAATAACACCATTTTGACCATTAAAGTTATCAATTATAGGCTAACCAGTTCAAGGACATCATTAATGTGTTCCATGAAACTAAAAGATCATAGTTCAAATTTTCTCATCTTCAATTGTTTTTTAACTAAAAAAATATCAATTACAAAAAATAATAATTAAATTTGATAATTGAAATAATAACCATCAAAATAATTAATCAAATTATTTATATAAAAATAATTAAGATGAAAAATTTTAATCAAGATAAATTACAATTGGTTGTGAAATAATTGTATTTGGGCACATCAGCTTTTCGTGTAATAATCTATCGGTTTTTCTATTCTAAAAAATATTTTGAAACATTTATGGAAAGGTCAAAAGTATATTTTACTTTAAAAATAATAGATACATTTTGAAATCATTGACATTGTTTAGGATTATTCTTTTTTTTTTTTTTTTTTTTTTGTTTTTGAGAATAGTTTAGGATTATTCTTTCTATTTTAGTGAAAAAAAAAAAGAAGGAAAGAAAAAAAATTGTTGTTTCGGGTTATAAATTTGAAATTTGGGATTCGTATATTGTCTTCAACTTCTAGGATTTTGGGTTTAAAATGTTCGGTTATTTGGGAAAAGGAGTGGTAAAAATGGTGGAAAGAGTTCCAATTAATCAACCCAAAGATCAATATGTTCGTAGTTGGTCAGAATAAACTTGAGTTTTTAGTATGAATAATATTGGTTCGATTTTATTCGATTTTAGGTCAAATCAAGAATCGAACTGATCTATCAATTTGACAAAAAGAGAAATTGAACCAATGTCCAACAAAAGGCAAAACGATTGGTTCGATTTTCTTCAATTTTAAGGTCAAACTGAGAACCAATACGATCCAATTGATTTGAAAAAAAAAGAGTAATTGAACCAATGTCCAATAAAGAATAAAATCATTGGCTCGATTTTCTTCGATTCAGTTTTTCTACTGTTTTATTCTTTTTACTATTTTACTTGCTATTTTACTTCCCACTCCTATTTGAATGTTTTTTTCCTAAAAAATTCATAATTCATAATTAAATTAAACAAAAATAATTTATTATTTACTAATAAAAAGCTAAACTAACATATAAAAAGAAAAATGAAAGGTAATAAATCAATATTGGTTCGGTTCGATTTTTACCTTGTTTCAAAAAACAAATAGAAACCAAACCAAACTAATAACTTTCGATTTTTCTCCAAATAAATACTTATATGTCCAGTATTATGTAGGGGTGATTTCGGTTAAGTTTTTGTCGATTTTGTACCAAACTGACAACAGAACCGATATCTTTGATTTTCAAAAAATGGATCTGATCCGATGTCCAATAAAGTATAGAACCATTGATTCGATTTTCAATTGGTTCGGTTCGATTTTGGATCCGATCCAATGTCCAAATTTTTTTTAATATATCAAAAAACATATTTCTCATAAAAAAAAAACTTCTCATAAACAACAATTTTTTTAAAGGTTGGAAGTATTTTTAAACTTATTAAAAATTATTTAATGATGTTTTTTACTTAAAATATGAGTGAATTAAGAAAATCTTCCAGACTTTATAGGACTAATTGACAATATATAAGGGAAAAGTTCAATAGTAGGCCAAAATAGAAAACTAATTGCAAATCTATCTATATTAAGATTAATTAGCAAAAGTAATTTTTGTTTTTAATTAAAGAAATTCATTTTAATAGTAAAAGACAAAAATACCCATTTATTCCACGTGAAACCCATCACATGCCACGTCACCAGCTTCTTCGCCAAATTTTGAGGCAGACCCACCAAATTTTTTCGGAACTCCATTTCCGCTGCCATCGAACTTTGGTTTGCGTGTAGAATTGCGAATTTCGATCAACGGACCCCTCCTGCACTTCGCAGCTTCACTCGCGAGAAAACCATTCCCGTTTTGATCTCCAAATCGTCGATCTAAGCTCAAAATCGACTCCAATTCTTAGATCTGAGAGTACCTAAACCTGAACCAGCTCGTCGCCACTGCCGCCGAAACTTTCTCCTTTGTCGCGGCCTCTGGGGAGAATTCCATCAGAAGAAGTGAATGTGGTATTAATGGTATTATTATTTTAAAATAGCATTACTTGATATTTATAAATACATAAATATTATTTTAAAAACAGTATTGTCATATACTGTAAATTGCACCTTCTGTCCAAAAAAATGTTTTTTTTTTGTGAAACAATCATGATCTTTTGAAAAATAATATAATTTATTATATATTTAAAATGTTTTCATTAAATACTTCTCTGCTAAATATGTGTACACTGCCCAATAAACTTTTCATTTTTGAGAAACAATCATAACATATTTAAAATAAATATTTTATTTTCAAATTTTCTCTTTCTATCTTTTCTATTCACATTTTTTTTTTCATTTCTCCAACTTTCCTCTCTTTTACGTAATTTCTCCTTCTCCATTCTTCATCTTCTTCTTTCTCTTTCTCTTCTCTCTGTACACTATCACTCACTTTCTCATATTTCTTTTCTTTCCTTCTTCTTTCTCTCTTATTCTCTACATGTTGTTCAACCACCTTTCTTTCTTGTCTATTTTTTATTGTTTAGTATGAGAGTTACCTAATACCCCTACCTAATACAGTATTAATGGGTAGTTAATGAGTATTTATAAAACAATATTAATGATTAAATATCGTATTATTGTCTTAAAACAGTATTATTCGATGTTGATAAATACAGTATTAATGTTTATAAAACAATATTAAGGTTAAATACCGTATTACTCCAAATCGCAAAACTCTCCGACTCAAATCCTCCGTCAGTTTAACTGGATCCAGTGGTTAGAGATCGAGTTTCCGTTGTAGATCTAAAGGTTGAGGGATTTAGTGGGTGAAATGGGGAGCGAAGTTTAGGGAGACGCTAAAAAGTTTGTGATTTTGATTTTTCCAGAGATTAAGGTTTTGGATGATGTTGTGGATATGGATCTCATTGGAGGGATGAATCGAAGGTGTTTTTGACGATTAATGCGTTGATTACGGCGTCGTTGAGTCACCACGTGGCCGTAAAGGTGACAGAGGAGCATTTGGAGATGGAGTGTTTTGGTTCTGCAAGATAGGGGAGGGGAAGGTGCGTGGTGATGGAGAGAACGGTTTAGAGGAGTGGCGGCCAACGAGAACTAGGGTTCGGAGCACAACAGTGAGGATGTGGGATTTGCCAAGGGTCGGAAGAAAAAATTGAACAGAAATGAATTTGGGGGAGAAGAAGATATTAAGGGTAGAATAGGAATAAACAAAAATAATATTTAATTAATAATAAATGAAAAACAAATTTGCAATTGTTTTAACTTTCGCCCAAATTTGCAATTATTTCTCAAAAAGTGGTCATCTGACACAATTTTCCTATATATATTAGTTTGGTTCGACAGTTATTGGTTTTTTAAAACGGAAAGAGGAACTGATCCAGTTTTTTCAAATTACAATCCGATATATCCAATTCTGTGCTAAAAAACCGATCCGATCCATTAGATTGAATTGATTCGGTTGATTCAGTTTGGTTTAATCGATTTTTAGTTATTATTATCACCTCATAGAGATGTACAAGAGGGAACTAGCTAGTCAACCCTCAGAATCAGTACATTGGCCGACGCACAAGGGTCAACACCTATCTTGACCCCTAAATGGGTCAACTTTTGGCTGGCCATTTTCAGTTTCAGCTAATTTAGGTGTCAGTGTGTCTCTTCGATCTAATAAGTTTCTATATTTGGACCTCTCTTTTTTGTAACTTGACTTTCAATTCTTGGGATTAGACTTCTTTTTTTAATGGGTCTTATTTACATAGATAATTTTTTTTTTTTTTTAATTCAATAAATATTTGAGTTGAAAGAATTAAAATTTATGACGTTAGACTTTTGTTGCATCTTAGATAGAGTTATTGAAACTTGTGGAGTTATATTTTATAAAAGTAAACATACTGTGAAAGTGATTAACTACATCAAGTAAAATTAACAAACTTTCAAGTTAGGGATGATTAGATTCATAAATCCATGCTATACATACACTTAACATACAAGTCAAGTCAAATATACATACATCCTTAATGAAAATCTGGTTCTCTTCATTTAACTGCACTTAAAGAATTTACTATGTACATGAATTGATTTTTTTTTGGGTCAAAAGTGAAAAACAAAGGAACATCACTATCCCAAATGAAACAGAGAAAAGAGAGCAGCAAAGCACGCAATATCAAGCTACATAAGGAACCATTTCAATGTTGGTCATCCACTTTTTCACTATGCAGATATGCCAGATACTGCAAATGAAAGCTCAATGTTCCTGTGTCTGAAACCCAATTGTGTCTTCTGTGAGGACCCCCCTTGTTAAGTGGAACAAGGCTCCCATGAGAAATCTCTAGACGTTCGAAACTAAATAATGAAAATGATATCAATGAACTTCGAGGCCAGTTTGACGACCAGCTCACTAGTTTTCTGATAAAATACCTGCACTGCAACCTTTAATTCTGAGCTCAACTTCTGGTCTAGAAACATGCACACTTATTAAGTGAAGGATCCTACCGTATGGTGTTTTGATGAAATAATATATCTATCAGATAGGAGAACAACTAGTATGATTCTTGTATTCTCAAGCATATATCCTCAGCGGGCACTTCTTCATGATCACTATACTTCGCTAGTTCTCCATTACCGGTGCAAAGTCGTGTAGATAACGAAGGGGAACCTGGGGTATGATTACCTGCTAATATATTGAAAACACAGAGACTTTTGAGTCTACAGATTTTAATAATATTTGCAGGTAAAATAGTTCTCACTTTATGATGATACATTAAATTCTTCACACACCTCTAAAGGATGAGCTTCTTTCAAAATCTTTGGTTAGTTGCAGTAAGATGGTACCAGACAGCACAACAACAAAGCCACATATTTCGGATATGATCGTTCCTCCACTTTGGTCATCCCAATCCTGAAGTCCAAGATGTATTTCCAAGCACTTTTAGTTGTAACATACTAAGTTTACATCTGAAGAATTCATGATAAAGAGAGAATGAAATGAAGCTAAAATACCGCCCTAACTCCTAGCATACTTCCTCATCAATCAGCACAGATAAGAACATGAATCCAACTTTACATTTTCCTTCACTAATTATTATTATTATTTTTTTTTTAAAGCATTTCCTTCACCAAGTTCTATTTAGTACTAAACCATACATTCATAATTGGATCTTCTATGGAGGAAATCAAGTTACAATTTTGCCTTATCAAATATGATAAAAAATATACTCTATACTTCCATTGTTGTTTCACTTTCTGGTGGGGGGCAGTTGGCATTGACAGAAACTGGTAACATTACAAAATTATATTTTGGGCTTCTTTCAGTTAATTAAAACTACAACATGAAGTTACCTAAATCATAGAATAGAGTCTCATCGAAGAATCTAAAATCTTTAGAAATAGTTTCATTTCCTAAAAATCACCTAAAAATTGTTATATTCATAGTGACAAACAATCTCAATGCATGCTTCAACTATTCTCCAAACACACACCACTTGAATTATGCGCACCAACAGATTTTCCATACCTTGAACATGATAACACTTGCAAAGATTGTAAGTGTTGTAAACATCACGTAGTAAATTGGGGAGACAATTGCAGTGTTGAATGTGTCAAGTGCCTACAAAATAAAAAATTTTCCAAACTCAAATAAGAGGCATTTATGATGTTTCACTATTAAACCAACTTACAGTAATTGACACAATAATCTAACATAAAAGTTGGAGGAGCATTATATCACCGGGTAGAGTTGTCAATTAACAATATTAAATTAAAATATGTATTATTACAAGGAGAACAAAAACAAGGATGCCTAATTCATCCTAATTCTCACAGGTGAACAATGTGTAAAGCAAATAAGATCACTTGTTGAATATGTAAATCACCAATCAACCCAAAAGCTTAAACTAATAGGTTGAAGTAAATTTAATTATATCAACCAACACCTCCACTTGTGGGATTGGAAATTTGAAAAATGTCTAACAAGTAGAATGATAGAATCTACCAACTTTATTAATAAATCTCTAGAGAGAATCTCCATTAGAGCCAAAAGTTCCAAAGACAACAACTGAATGAATAAATAACAATGACCTAACATCTCCTATTTATAACCCTAGCCTCTAACTTACTCCTCAAGTAAACCTAATAATAACCTAATTTAACAATAAAAGGCTAATAATCCATAAATGACCATTACAATTAAAATAACAAAATAACAATTAAATACTAATAAATAATAAATGGCCTAGATTGTATCAATACTTCCCCCCCAAAGAGCCACCTTGTCCTCAAGGTCTTCCATCTTTGAAGCCATCTTCTGCAATCCCGTCCTCTTGAGAGAAATTCGTCACACCGGCATCCTGGGAGTCGTTCTCATCTCGCACAACCAACACCTGCAAGGCCTGGAGCTCCTTCTTCTGACAACAATGCCCCGACACAAACCGTTCATCACAGCGGAAACATAACCCCTTGTCCTTTTGTGCTCGAATCTCAGCTTCAGTGAGGCTTTTAAAGACATTAGGGTAATGGTTGTAGTCTTGGTTGAAGAACTTCCTGGACCACCAGATCCCGAAATTGTCGTACCTACTTTAAACTTAACCGTTGCAGAATTACATCCTTTGCTCTTGGCAGCCTGAAAAACGAAATCATCCTCAATCACCTGAGCCATAAACATTTTCTCCTCGATACCCACTGGTCGCAGTTTTCCCATTTTCCCTCCAATGTGCTTGCACTTATATCGAGCGTTCCCCTAGCATAGCGCTCAAACAATCGGCGATATTCTTTTACTGTGCCTACCTGCTTTAAACTCATAAAATTGGCGTACTTGTTCGCTTGTGACGTCGGTTGGAAACGCTCTAATAACAAGTCCTTGAATTCATTCCAGGAACGAAAGGGGGCTCGGTCCTCCTCATACTGAAGCCATTCCAATGCCTCCCCTTCCAAGCACAACCATACTCCATCCACTCCTTCATATTCGGTCAATTTATTCGCCAGAAAGTATCGCTCGATCCGGCTTAACCACCCCACTGGATCCTCATCGGCAAGACCTTTGAAAACTGGCATCTCCAACTTTCTCAATCTCCTATCACACACCGGTTGCTCCCTTCCTGTTGCTCTCTGTCCTCCCCGCTCAAACATCTGTTCTTCTCCCCGCCCAAATTCTCGTCCCGTATTTCGAATATTGTCACCCCACCCACGATCATTCCAACCATCATGCGCTACGGTCTGTCGTAACCGCCGGCACCCTCCTCTCGTCACCCCAATTTCGGCCCCAATCGTTCCAACCGTCATGCGCTAACGGCCTGTCATAGCCAATGCACACCCTTCTCCCCTCTAGTAACCCGTCACCCCTCAGGTTGAACCTAGAATCTCCACGTCGATCGAATTCCGATCCCCCAAAATTTTCCCCGTCGAACGGTCCGATAAACCTTTCCCTTCGGTGCAGCCCAACAACCCAGACCGGTTCGATCCTGCCAGCCCCACCTGAATTTGGTCTGTCTGCGCACACCGACTCCGACACCGCACCCCAACTGCGTCCGCCATCTGTGCCTGCGCCCTAGCCGCGCCCGCCATCGGCTCCGAGCCACCATTTCCTCCTACGCCCACGCCTCGCTCCAACCCGCCCTGCTCGAACCTCCCGTGCCCCCTGCGCCCACTGCGATTCTCGCCGTAGCACCGCCCGCGCCACTCGAGACTGCGTCAGACCCCGTCGTCGCCTCCGCCGCCTTAGCCAAACCCACACCCTCCTCTTCGGTTTTGATCGAAACCCCTTTTCCCTTGCTCAAGGTTTTCGTTTTAGAATTCGACTATCCCGAAGATTGCTCTAACATGTCTGTATGTTTTGATTCATCTACTCGAGTTTCGGACCCAAATCTTGATCCAACCGGTTTTCAATTGCTTCCAATTTAGCTTTAAATTCCCGCTGTTTCTTCAACAATTCGGCTGAATTTTCTTCGCATTCCTGCATCCTCGTTTCCATCTTAGTTGAAACCATTCCCAGATCGGCAAACGGCTCTGATACCAAAATTGATAGAATCTACCAACTTTATTAATAAATCTCTAGAGAGAAACTCCCTTAGAGCCAAAAGTTCCAAAGACAACAACTGAATGAATAAATAACAATGACCTAACATCTCCTATTTATGACCCTAGCCTCTAACTTACTCCCCAAGTAAACCTAATAATAACCTAATTTAATAATAAAAGGCTAATAATCCATAATGACCATTACAATTAAAATAACAAAATAACAATTAAATACTAATAAAAAATAAATAATAAATGGCCTGGATCATATCATAGAACTCAATATTAATTGGAGAGAAACAACTTCACAAGGATTTAAACGCAAGATCTCCTGCTCTAGTGCCATGTTAAACCAATCAACCAAGAACTTAAGCTAATAGGCTGGTGAAGTAAATTTAATTATATAAAGTATAAACCAGCACCACTGGATTCCATATATTTGCTCTCCTACTTCCAACCAGCCACATTGCCCACCACATAAGAAAATGAAACTCATATCTTGATATCAACCATAATTGCTAACTGCCCCTCGTTGATGAGTTTCAAATGAGAAAATATAGAATTTCATGCGCAAAGAGCGGGGTCTTTTTGATAGTTACTTTTAGCATTTGATCCAATTAATGTAAACATCAACTTATTCCATAAAACTACCCTCCTCTAAGCCTATGGCACTTGTGGTTTCAGCATGGAATGAAGGTTTTGATATGGCCATATGTCTCTCACTATTGTTCTTAACAAGAGTTCTAGAGTAGATCTGGCTTGCAGAGGCTTTCATCAAAGGGTTCCCTTGGGCCTTGTCTCCCTTTCTTTATTCGTTGCTAACTGATTTTTTTCAGTTGCCTTCTTATGCATACGCTCTAGTTTTTCTGGTCATAGAGTTTGTAGAGATGGAATTCATGCCTACCACCTACAATTTTCCCACAATCCCACAAGAGACTCCTATTTTTCTGGTCAACGCTTAAAAGTTAATCCAGCCAAACCCACAGGCTAGAATTAACTGCAACATCACAAAGGTCAGTATTTAATCTTTCCTTACACAATCTAAAGTTAATATAATATAAAGACAAATTTTCCACACTTTGCTTTATCAACACATTGGTGTTCTTTATGGAAGAAAAGTTCTGAATCTTCCACTCACATTATGCTTCAATGCCTTTTTGCCTCTCTGTTTTGGGCTTATCTCAGGAATTCAGATTGTTTTGTCCATAGCCACAAACTATACAAGACTTTCTCTCCCTTGCTCTCATGGGACACTCAAAAAAGAGAAGAAAATTCCTTATGAGAACTTGATTCGATTTTTTTTTTTTGGAATCTTTGGATGGAAGCAATAGAAGACTATTTCAAGACAAGGAATGATCTTACCACCTCTTTTTTGAGAACATTGTTACTATATCGATTTCATGGTGTAAATGATCTCCTATCTTCTCACATATAGTTCTCTACACATATAACTAATTGGAGTTTTCTTTTGTAATTTTCTCCCTATGGACTTTTTCCTTTTCTCTTGTGATTTCATGTATCTATCACTGAAATTGTTTCTTATCTAAATAAAATATAAAGAAAATTTCCAAAGAATACTAACTTTACTTTCAAGTCTTGCAATAAAAGTTGTCATCTCAAATTTCAGAATTTTCTTTATCCTGGACAGGAGTGTTTAAAATAAAGAGAACAAAAGAAACCAGAGACCTGAGAGGAAAGAACTTGGAATAAATAATAAATAAAAACAAGGGAATTTCACCAACTAGTCACTATCTTCATTTTGTGAGACAGAGAACTCGAAAATACTTCAAAAGTTAAGCGATCACATGCCAGTCTAACTTTAAGAATTTTCATTGGCCGGTCATCCTTTTACTAAAGAAAAGGTCATTTAGGATAACTTCCTATTTGCTATCTTTTGGAATACATGGAGGGAGAGGATCAACCACATCTTAAAAGAAAAATCAAGATCCATAGATGAGTTTATTGATACAACATCTTAGCTTTAACATGGAGTCATCATCTGCCCTTTAAGTGATTATATGTTATAATCTTTCCTATTTATCAAATTGTTGGTTTTTTTACCATTATTATTTTTTGATTATTTCCTTCCATATGTACATGATTAGTATCTTGTAATCAATTATATTGATTTGTAGAAGATCTTATGATATTGTGTTATTTGTTTCCTTATTTGTACAGTGAGAATTCTCTAATTAATAATTCTCTTAGTATCAAATAAAATACACAGAATTATTCCTCTCTTTTTTATTACTTTTACACATGGTATCAGAGCCTAAGTAAAATAAAAAGAAAAACACAGCAAACCCTATTTCTAAAGCTTATAGTTGTCAAACCTTCCCAACACCAAAGCAACCCAAACCACCGCCGACAACCCAAACCACCACCGTCGACCTCCTCCGGCAACAGACATCGCCGATGACCTAACCTATCCATTGCCGACGACCATCAACTCTGGCAGTGTCTGTACGATGTGGAACAGGGCCTGGAACCGTGAAACCTTCGTGTTTTTAAAAGGTCTTCTCGATCTGTTTTTTTTTTTGTGTTTTTTGTCACAATTTTTTGGGTTTTTCAACGCATCTTCACGTGGTTACTCCAAGTTGTGGACTTGACCTCATATGAGCAAAGGTTCCAAGATGTTTTCAGCCACTTTTTGCATTATTTTGTGTTGAAAGTTCATATTTCTGAAAAAAAATTAGTCCAGGCAGCAATACACTACCATCGTAGGCTTTCTAATCTCTTCACCAACTGTTCCTCACAATTGGAGCTTTTGCTAAGTTTGTTGGCCTCTGTCGGTTTTTGTTGACTGTTTGTTGTTCTTCTTTTGTTGCTGTTTGCTACTAATTTAGTTGCTGCTTTTTATTGTGCCTAGCCTTAAAATCTTGTTCTTCTTGAAGAAACAATGTCTGAAGACAAGATGTCAGTTGCTAGAATTCCAACTAATAGCCATACTGTCCAAATCACGATCATTCGACTTAATGGTGACAACTCCCTTCCGTGGTCACAAAGCGTTCGAATGTATATTCATGGTCAAGGAAAGATTGGGTACTTCACTGGAGATAAGATAACACCCTCCAAAGATGATCCAATGTTTGCAACTCGGGATGCTGAAAACTCCATGGTTATGACATGGTTAGTGAATTCCATGGTAGAAGACATAAGCAATAACTATATATGCTATTCCATCGCTAAGGAATTATGGGAAAGTGTTAAAGAAATGTATTCTGACCTAGAAAATCAGTCACAAGTGTTTGAACTGAATCTTAAACTAAGTGACATAAAGCAGGGAGGTAACTGACATCGAACACTTTGTGACCACGGAAGGGAGTTGTCACCATTAAGTCTCCTAAAGATTAGAAACACTATAAGAAAATAGTTGAAAATGGTCAAATTTACAAATTTCTGGCTAGCCTTAATGTCGAATTTGATGAAGTTCGAGGCAGAATACTGGGTAAAACTAAGCTACCTAATATCAGTGAAATATTTTCTGAAGTTTGCAGGGAAGAAAGCCGTCAAAATGTAATGATGGGAAAAGAGTTCTGCTCTGGTTGTTGAGGCTACTGCAAATAAGGCATCTGATCAGACAAACAAACCTCGTGTGTGATGTAACCATTGCAACAAACCACGACATACTCGAGAGACATTTTGGAAGATCCATGGAAAGCCTACTAACCATAAAAGCACCAGACAAAGTGAAAAAGTAGCTGTCCATCGACCTCAACTGCTAACAGTGTGGAATCGAGCCCATTCAATAAAGAGCAAATTGATCAACTCTTGAAGCTGTTAAAGACCACTTTAACTTCTGGTAATCCTAGTGCTTCCTTGGCACAAACAGGTAATTGTCCTCATGCCTTCTCATGTCTTAATACAGCTCAATGGATTATAGATACTAGAGCTTCTAACCATATGACCAGCTCCTCAAAATTCTTCAAGTCATATTCACCATTATATTGTAATGAAAAGATTAGAATAGCAGATGGTAGTTTCTCTCCTATTTCTGGAGAAGAAACTATTAAGTTGTCCTCACATCTTACATTGCAATCCGACCTTCATGTCCCAAATTAGCCTGCAATTTAGCATCCATTAGTAACATTTCTAGAGATTCTAACTGTCGTGTTATTTTTTATGAATCACATTGTGTCTTTCAGGAGCAGGAGTCGGGAAAGACGATTGGACGTGCTAGGATGCTTGACGGTCTTTACTATTTTGAGGAAGCTTCAACTAGTCATAAAGCTGTTCAGAGTTTGACTAGTGTTTTTTAGGGTTTAAACAGTGTTAGTTCTACCTCTGTTTGGGAAACCTTGATGCTTTGGCATTATAGATTAGGACATCCTAGTTCTTTCTATTTAAAGTATTTGTTTCTAGAATTGTTTAAAGGAATTGATTGTTCTACTTTTCATTGCGAACATTATGCCTTTGCAAAAACTCATCGCTCTTCCTATTTGCCTCAAATTCGCACCATTTTATTTAATCCATAGCGATGTTTGGGGACCATCTAAGGTAATTTAGAATGGGAAAAGATGGGTTTGTTACCTTTATTGATGATCACATCCATGTAACTTGGGTGTATCTTTTAGCTAACAAATCTGATGTTAGGGAGGTGTTCATTCGTTTTTACAATATGATTGAAACCCAATTTAAAACCAAAATCAGTAGTCTCTATTCTGACAATGGCACCGAATATTTCAATACTTACCTAATTGAGTTCTTACATACTAAAGGAGTTCAACATCAATCAACATGTCGAAATACCCCTCAACAAAATGGTATTACAGAGCGTAAGAATAGACATTTGTTGGAGGTCTCTCGCGCCATCATGTTCTCTCGCGCCAACAAGATGGTTTGATTTCAAATGGCCCCAAGAACTTGGAGTTTAGCCTCTCCCCCTTCCCCTTTGTCGAGGCTTGTTCACAGCGAGGTTTGATCATGAGGAAGACCTGATCCCCCGGTTGGAATTTGGCAGTTGTCCTCCTCTTCTCTTTTTGGCGGGCTAGTCGATTCTGAGCAATATAGAGTTGCTCCCGCAAGCATGGTTGTAAAAAACGGACGTTTTGCGTTTCAAAACACACAATTCGCAATGAATCGGGAACAAACCGATTCCAATCGCACTTTTAAATCGTAAATTAGCCGTATCGTACGTTTTAAGGAAAAAAAAAGCACGATTCATAAACGAATCGAAACAATACGTTTCGCAAAAAGAAAAAAAGCATACCATTTTCGATCTTCTTCAGCGTCACCGGAGATGGGAAAAAAAGTCATAAACGAAGGAGGTAGCAAAAAAATAAAAAGAAGTAGAAAGTTGAACGGCCAAGACGTGTAGGAGGGAAAAGAGATCGTAGGGTCTTCATCTGATATGACTTTAGGGTTTATTTTTTCTTCGGTATAAAATGAAAGAATAAATTAAAAATGGAAATTTATGGAAATTGTATAACTCATTGATGAATTGTCTTTTCATATTCCTTTTTAAATGAAAATGTCAAAAATAATTTATTAAAAAATACATCTTTGTCAATTCATCTTCCCTTTAGTGTAGTGATGCGACAGATACAATAATTAATATTTGACAATTCAAAAATTACGTTTAGTATATATAACTTTTTATTTGAATTTTTATGGAAATTTGCAATTAACATTAATGTTTAGCCATCAATATTAAACATTTTCGTATACTTTTAAAATATGCATATTTTTATAATGATTCAATTCAAATACACTTTTTTTTTAATTATATTATAGGGGATTTTGCATGCATAATAAAAAAGGGCAAAGTATTTCCATCTGTAGCACAACCATGATGGAGTGACCCAATTGGTCAAAGAGGGTTTTGGGGTGCAAAAAGTGATGGGTTCAATCCATAGTGGCCACCTACCTAGGAATTCATTTCCTACGGGTTTCCTTGGCATCTAAATGTTGTAGGGTCAGGCGGTATGTCTCGTGACATTAGTCGAGGTGCGCGAAAGCTGGCACGGACAGTCACGGATATATAAAAAAAAAAAAATCCATCTATAGCACAAAATCAAAACTAATTCATTTGTAGCAGGAAATCGAAATATTCATTTGTAGATGAATTATTTTAGAAATTGTGCTGCAAATATAATACAAGAGGTAGAATGCGCTGTTGAGGGTAAATTCCCTATATTATATTTAGTTTTTAAGACTTTGTTATATATTTATATTTAAATTTTTTAATTATTATTTATAAAATTGAAACTTACAATACACGATATGTTTCGATACACGTTACATTAAAATGTAATTTTGATACACGTTCCATTTTACGAGCTGACAACCTTGCTTGCAAGTATGGCCACTTCTTTTCCCACTCGTTTACGTCCTCTCCATTGCCCTGAGGTCAGACAAAAGATTTCTCTAGTCACTTGTATAGACGGAAAAATGGGTTGAGGCCTCACATCAATTCCACCCATGCTATCCACCGGCTCCAGCTCCTTAGGTGTTTTTGGCACATGGCCCGAAGGTAATTTTCTCGAACTTCCTCCGCGTCTTCTTGTCCCTCCTCCTTGGCTTCTTCCTCGTTAATCTTCCACGGCGTTCCTTGAGCTTGGAATACAACGTTCCATATGGTCTTCAAGCCCGAACGCTCCCTATTAGTGACCATGATCTTTGAAAATCCGTGCAGGCAGACTACTTCCTGGTTGATAATCTTGGTGAGGACTTGGTCGGTGTAGTTCTGGGGGATCGCCACCAGGTAGCTATACTGGCTTTCTCGATCGGATAGTATCACTATCGTGTTTTTCCCTCCCACCGTTGGCAACCCTTCTATGAGGCTCACCCCCATTTCCTCTCAGTTTCTACGGCTCCCTCTTGTTGGTTCCATGAGACTCTGTTTTTCTTCCGTCGTTACCCGTATTTTCAGTTTGTATACACCTAGTTGCTCGTTCGTCCGAAATGCTTCTGCTTCGTTTTTCCTTCAATGAAAGTTTTCTGTTTCCTATCGATTTTTATAGCTTGATTCTTCTGCATGGCCTGGCTTTGATGGCTCTTTCAACGACGGGCCCAGAACGCCGCCTGGCATTTCCACTTTCCCAGGTCGTACTCGATGGTATTGTGTCGCCGGTACATGTCAGCGTCTGTCGCTCCTCCTCACCCTTCCTTTACTATGGTCTTTTCGTAATGCACGTGTTGTTCTGCCTCGAGATCTGATAATCCTTTTTCTTTTGGTCGTTTCCCCTTCTTTTTGTGCTCCCATCTCCCTGGTATTCGATCTTCCTTGTTGTTAGTGTTTGTCCCCTTTGGTGCCCTTCACTCTATTGATGATTTCAGGTTTTGGTTTGGCCCCTCTGAAAACTAAGCCATAACTCCTCTGCTAAATCCGCCCACGATAATTCTAGTTTATGCCTCCGCCGCCATCCAAGCCATTCAATGGGTGCATTGAATGGGGTCCTTCCATAAAACCAACCATCAACAGTTCCCCCATTGCATTACCCTTAGGGTTGACCCTTCGCTGGTAAGCTTCGAACTCTAATATCCAAGTTGTCAGGTCTTGAACTTCGAACTTAGGCGGAAACTCTTCTGTCTCACCTTCTGTGTTGCTCGTCACCACTTTTTCCTTCTATTTCATGGGGGAGCCGCCGGTCACCACCATCCCTCATTGCATGTGACTGGTGGCAAACGTCTTATTCACCTTCTGCATCTTCTGTCTATTCTCTGCCATTTCAGCTCGCATCTCCTTCATAGCTTGAGTAATCTGGCTCATGGCTTCAGAGAAACCCTCGAGTTTTCAGTTGGTTCCATCTATCCTTTCGTTGAGTTTCTTCCGCGGCATGTTGCTCGTTCTTCCCAGAATGAACGTGCTCTGATACCAATTTGTAAGGTATCCAAACCAACTGATAGAGAACTAACAATCTATTGATAGAAAATCAAAGCGATTACAAATTAAACTAAGAACAGCAAGATAAAAGTCAATAACGAAATATAACAGCTGACTCTGAGATGGCTAGTCTCTTTTCCTTTGGCTATTTCCCTTACAAAATGCACACCCTTCTCACCCCTCCTTCCCTGTTCTTTTATACTCCTTCCTTGGTGGTCCCTCCCTCTGTCATGTTCTCCTGCTCCACTTGCCTTGCTCGAACTCTGTTCCTTCTGGTGTATGTTCAGATTGTCAGGTTGGTGCGTTTGTCTGGTTCGTGCTCCCTTACCCCACTAGCCGATGCCACGTTGACCTTCTTTGAGGTCCTCACACATTTTCTCATAATCTCATAACGGTACACCACATAATCATTTTATGCGATCATATCAACATAATCACTCTCTTACCCCCAAACACAGATAATCATTCTCTCTCATATTCACTTCTTAATTCTCGTCCTCCCTACAATCATTCTCATTCTCCTTGTAAAACACCCTCTAATGAAGATTCTTCCCTTCAATGAATTCTCCAATACAAATGGGTTCACGTGATCAATACATCATGAAAGGCTAATAAGATAGTCCATCTCTTGGTGAAAGACTTCATAAGAGGAGTTGACAAACCCGTATAATAATTTTCTTTCCTTTGTAAAAATAGTTCGCCTTCCTTCGGCACAGAGAAATGGGTTCGTTAACTAGACATTTCACATGGAGAAAGAGAAAAGGTATATAGTTTTATACTTATATCAGGGGGACTAGGGTTGTAACTAGAGTTTCTTTTATGCACTTTAAGGTGCAATAAGTAGTTAGAAAGATCAGTTGCAATTCATGTCAAGATCTCCAAAGTTCAAATGCTGCAGTTTGAACAATGAAATGTATCTTAATTCAAATATACTCAACACTACGGGTAAGACGAGACTTACTGAGAGGGAACCCATCAGCGAACAAATTCCAGTAAACACCAAAACATTGGTATGACCACACCGCGGGGAAAAATGCATGACAAGAATAAAAACCAATACAATCACAGAGCCCATATATAGCAAAAAGGCTGAAATACAAAATAGTAACAGTCAGCAATAAAGTTCATATACAACAAGGTAAAGAAAAAATTAAAAGGAGCCAACCTGGCTGTGTTGCCATATTCCATATTTCCTGTACAGAATTAATTGGACGCTCACTTGGAGCATGAACAACTATAATGACTGAACCTGCTATACACATCACACAGCCCAAAATCCCAACTTTGTGCAACCTCTCCTTCAAGATAAAATGAGCCAACACAGCACTAGAAAATCCCATTTGAAGGATATCAGAAAAAACTATGAAACATAACATGAAGATAATTTTTCAACATAATTAAGAAAGACAAAGCATGGCAGATGGGAAAAACCTGACAATTATGCTTAATGCACCAAGAGGCGTCACGAGAACTGCAGGGGCAAATGCATATGCAACGAAGTTGGCAGCCTCACCAACAATCACTGGATTGCAAACAATAAGAATGCAGAAAATTTCATGACCATGATCAAACATGGATTTCTGAAGCAGAAGATATAAACTATGAAGCATGGACACTTCAAAATAGGGAAGAATTCGTGTCAGACACGTATTGGACACGCCTTCTTCTGGACACTGGTCCGACACGCATTTAACGTGTCCTTATTTTTATTATTTTTTTAATAATTGGACACACTTCAGACACACCTTGGACACATCTTGTAAACATGTGTGGACATTGAGCCAAGCCCAAACCTAAAATAATTAATATTATAGTTGACTAAATAATAAAAAAAGTAAGGAAATGACAAATGAAAAACAAAAAAAATAGTCTCTCTCATTTATCACGAAAAAACAACCACCTTTCCCTCTTTTTTATGAAAAAAAATCTGCCTTAATCTTTTAAAATACTTGTTTTCCACCACCTTCCACGTTGCGACGTCCATTGTAATTAACTTGACATTATATGGTTTCTAGTAGAGTACATTTAGTATTTTATGCTAAATTTACATATTTAGGTTAGAAAAAAAAAAAACGTATCCTCGACATATCGGTGTCCTAATTCTTTTAGAAAATGGGGCATCGCCGTGTCATGTGTCTGTATCCGTGTCCTGTCGAGTCCGTGCTTCATAGGATATAAATGCAGGGAAACGAAGTGCCAAATGAATCTTGTCCAGCAAAGAACTTGATGTTTGAAGCAAGTATCAGCCAAATTTAAATTCCGTTCATGTACATAGTGCACAACTTGAACACAGTCAAGATAAGAAAACAAATAAAAATTCATGATTATATGAACAACTTAGATGCAAAACAATCAAAGCCCCTTGAGAGGGAGAAAGAATATCTCACTTATAATCATGCCCACCCACCATAGAGGCTCCAAGAGATAAGTATATCCACCAACACCTGCAAAACGAAGAACAAAAACAAGCCCATCAGATTCTGAACAAACCACAGAAAATCAACAAACAACAAACCCAAATCAAGTGCATTTTCAGAAGAAAACTTTCACCGGCTCTGACCCCAGATGCTGCTGCTGCTCTTTTAAGCCCCTTCTTCTTGATAATGAAGCTTGCTCCTATGAACCCACTTGAGAGCAAAGCCAAAATAACGCCATTCAGATTGTCTTCGCCAAAACCCATCTCGAGAACTCGATCCTTATTCTAATTCTTTCTCTTCTTTTTCTTTTCATCGTCGAATTAATCACCAATCACGACAGTATCTCCAACCCAGATCATCATCATCTTCCTCCGTTTTTCCTTTTTGTTTCGAAATACAGTAGTCGCGTTGACGATGATCATCAATCATCAGTACATATAATTGCGTTTTATGATTTTATCCGGCAGGTAGAAATGGCCCAATGAGATCCCACGCCAGCCACACGCGATTGACGGACAAGAAAAACAAGTGAATTTCTCTTTAGAAATTGCGTATTCCCTAACCAATTTTTGATAGAGAGGATATGAATGAAGAATTTGATATATTTTGAAGTGAGAAATTTTGAGTTTGGGAAGCTTGTTATAAATTTGGTACCAACACCTTATTTAAAAATACCGAACATGTTACTGGCGTGTTTTTTAATTTTAGAAATTTAATCTTCAAAATCGATATTTAACTTTCATATTATTTTAGAACGATAGTAGTAAAGGCGTGTAAAGATTGAGTCGGATTATTTATTTATTTTTATTGTGTCGGTTCTTGAATTATCTATTTTTTTGATTGTTTTAACTAATAACTATTAATAAAAAGCAGTACTAACGAGATATCTTGAGTACAAGTTTAATATTATACATTTTTTTTTTTTTTACATATTTGTGAATTATGGGCTAAACTTTGAGGAAACAAATATAACTGGATAGCTCAAGATCACATCCGTGCTTTTTAGAATGCAGTTCTTCACGTGGATTAATTAATTATTGAGCCATGTGCTTGGAGATAATAAGACGAAGTTTTCACCAGACTGAAAGCTATGAATTGGGTCGTGCTTCGATGAAGAAGCAAGAGAAAAGAAGTGGGTGGGCTAAAGAAACACACTAAGTTTTCGGCGAATAAACGAAGGTGGTTGGAGAAGACGGAAGCAAAGGAGAAAGAAACATTGAGGTCCAAGCGGGCCCCTTTGTAGTATCCAGCGATGGCGATAACGCTCTCCTTTTCTGAAGTGGATGTGGGGTCAGACACTAAGCGAAGGATGCATCAATTTGAGGAGTTGTGCAACGTGGAGCTCGAGAAGTGTACTCAGGACATGGCGCTTGAGGTTATGACACCTCTGGATCAAGTCTGGCTTTTCTTCAACAGTTGCCTGCATAAGAAGAACTAAAATTTCATTAAACAATTATATGATAAATATGTTTTAATAAAAAATTATATGAATTAACCGAATTAACTGGCCGAACTGATCAATTTAACCGATCGATCAGTACTCAAATTTTATTTTTCTTTTTTGGTTACATATTTAAGAAAACTTATCGGTAGTTTGTTGCACGTCTTCGTAACATGTTAAAATTTTTACAGTTTGAAATTGGGAGAATGGGTAAAGGGTTAGGTGCTTGGGTGATGAGATTACGAAGAAGGTAATCTAAGTTGTTTATCGATCAAATGAAGGGCTAAGATGATCAGCAATCGATGCATTGCGTTAGGCCGACGGTTGGGTTAGGGCGGCCATGCAGTTGTTGTGAACCCTTGGATCAACGATGCTAAGATCCGACTGCTCGATTTTTGGTTGCATTTATGATTTGAATGATTGTTGTTATCCCCCACGTGTACCGATTCTTATTTTATTTCCTTCATAATCTTTGCATAATCAAATGTAGAGAGAGATTAACTAAAATTATTGAATTAAAAATTCAGAATTTAAATAAAGGAATTAAAAATAAAGTAGTAAAATGAGATAACTTCTTGAATAAGCAAATGGGAAATATTCAAACTAGCATGCGTGGAGCGAAAATTGAATGTACCGCTACCCGCACACTCCATTCCAGTAATGTACCGCTACCCGCACACTTCAGTCTATGCGAATGAAGACATCCTACACTGAACATCCTCATTCCAGTAATGCTTGAGTCTCTGGCCGTTGACTGCAAACTCATTCTCCGTCGACTCGTTCTTAATCCAGATTGCTCCTCCTAATTTTACCTGTGTAATGCAAAATGATCCAGACCACTTGGACTTAAGCTTTCCTAGAAATAAACGAAGTCGAGAGTTAAATAACAAAAACTGCTGACACACCTCAAAAGTTCGAGGGGTTAGCTTAGGATCATGTCATTTCTTAGTCTTTTCTTTATATAACTTTGCATTCTTGTAAGAGAAGTGCCTACGCTCTTCTAAATCAAGTACTTACAACATTCTCATAGAACCGACTTTCTAAAGATCAAGGTTTAGCTTTTTAAGAGCCCAGAAAGCTTTGTGTTCTAATTTGATTGGAAAATGGCATGCCTTCCCATACACAATTCTGTAAGGCGACATGTTCAATGGAGTTTTGAGTGCAGTTCGATAGGCCCAAAGTAAGTCATCTAGTTATAAGGAACAGTCTTTTCTGTTAGGTTCAACAACTTTCTCTAAAATGCTCTTGATCTCGCAGTTAGATACTTCCGCTTGGCCATTGGTTTGTGGATGATAAGGAGTTACAATGCGGTGTTTGTTATTGTACTTGTGTAGCATATGAGCCATTTCTTTGTTTATGAAGCGTGTTCTCTCATCACTTATTAGTGCTTGCTGAGTACCAAACCTTGTGAAAATGTTCCTGTGGAGAAATTTTATAACGGTTTTAGCATTGTTGAAAGGTGTGGCAATTGCCTCAACCCATTTGGAAACATAATCAACCGCGACCAGGATATAAAAATTTCCGCATGAAGGCATTTCGTCGAATAGTTCGACCTCTAAAATCGATGTTAATGGCATTTCGTCCCTCTTTCCTATATTTCCTTTCCGTTGGCATTTATCGCATGTTTTTACATAATGATGCGCATTCTTGAATATACTCGGCCAGAAGTATCCGGATTGAAAAACTTTTGTTGTAGTGCACATTCCTCCAAAGTGTCCTCCATATGGTGATGTATGGCATGCTTCCTGTATTGCATTTATCTCGTGTTCCTCTACGCACCGACTTATCATTCCATCAGCAATTTGCCTATACAAAAATGGTTCATCCCAGAAGTAAAATCGAGTCTCATGAAAGAATCTCTTAGCTTGCTGCCTTGATAAGTCTGGTGGGATGACATGGCTTACTAAGTAGTTGGCAATGTCTCCGCACCAAGGGAAACTTTTTTCTTTAGTAAGATTGATCACGAATAGTTGCTCATCAGGAAACTTTTAGGATAAACAGATCATGGTATAATCAATTCGTCTATTTTCAAGTCGAGATAGATGATCTGCTACCATTTTCTCGTAACCTTTTTTATCCTTTATCTCAATATCTAATTCCTATAGAAGCAAGATCCATCTGATCAATCTTGGCTTAACATTTGCTTTACACATGAGCTACTTTATTACCGCATGGTTTGTAAAAACAATCACCTGATCCTACCAAGTAAGAACGAAATTTTTCCAACGCATAGATCACATCTAGAAGCTCTTTCTCAATAGTGGTGTAGTTGAGTTGCGCGTCATTTAAGGTTCTACTGACATAGTAAATGAGATGGATTAACTTTTCTCCTTTCTGTCCCAAAATGGCTCCTATCTTATAATCACTAGCGTCGGACATAAGCTCGAAAGGTTTCTTCTAGTTAGGTGATATCATTATAGGAGCAGTGGTTAAAGCCTTTTTTAACTGCTCGAATACGTGCAAGCTTCGTTGATCAAGATTAAAGGGGCGTTCAGCTTCCAAGAGTTCACACAATGGCTTCGCGATATTTGAAAAATCTTTAATGAAACGCCTATAGAAACCAGTGTGGCCTAAGAAACTGCGCACTCCTTTCACGTTCCATGGTGGCTCTAACTTTTCGATAGCTTCAATCTTTACTTGATCAACCTCCATTCCAGCCTTACAAATCTTATCTCCAAGCACGATTCCTTCTCTAACCATGAAATAACATTTTTCCCAATTCAGCACAAGATGTATTTCTTCACAGCGTTGTAACATCTTCTTTAAATTTCCTAGGCAATTGGAAAAGCTGTTGATAGCTTTCAAATATAAGCATTATTTAGGCTAATATCGTAATATATTCTAAAGGTATTTGTGCATTAATTTAATAAACTTCAGAGTTAGAATAGCATGAAGATGGGAAATTCATATAAATAAGATGCATGCATGATTTATAATCATAAATATAAAAGGCCAGGGAAAGTAGTGCATTTTAGAGTAAAATGTGAATGCTGAATACTTTCTGTACTTGAATGCCAAAGATTCCATGCTGCGCTAATTTATTGCTATATCTACAAGAATTGGAAACACGGTTAGTATCGCATTCAAAGGAGAAGTAGAAGGTTATAATGCGCATCAAGATGCTTTGAAGGTTGCATATCCCAGGATCTTCCAAATAATATTTGCGAAGGACAAATATCCGTTGTGAAAATAAAGCAAGAATTAATTCAAAGCAATGCGAATATAAGAGCAGTGCGGAAGAGCAACGTAGAGCTAAAAACATCGATGCAAAAACAACATATCAGATCAGATGCCAAACCCAAAATAATCGAATAAGGAAAGAATCGGATGCCTATCTTATGCCAACTATCAGATTGTGGGATAGACAAACTGCAATAATTATGGGATTCATGCCATAATCAGCAAAGATGTGATTGAAAAAATCAGAGAAAATATGTCGCGAGAATCAGGGGATAAGCTGCCAAAGATAAAATGCAATAAAAGGTAATAAAAGATATTTCCAAATCCAATCCTTGCCTTCCAAGTTGATTCCTTAGTCCCCAAGCATCTCAAGCCTATAAAA
>JBBMKA010000009.1:5583678-5625296 GCA_037833695.1 Sechiopsis laciniata | reverse complement strand
AGATCCAGTATGCTACTGTATGTTGAATGCAAGTCTTTACATCATTTAGGGAGTTAGGAATAACCTCACTATTGCTCACATTGCTCCATTTTACTATAGAGTTCACAGCGGAAGCTGTCTTTTCATAAATCACTAAATGTGGAAGCACTTCTTAGTTGAGGAGAGCGAGAAACTCAATAACTAGTCCCGCATTCTTAACATCTTCTATAACTATTTATTTATCTTTACTCATTGCATTCATGTTTATTTCTGTCAGGCATTTGCATATTTTTATTTTCGCATTCAAAATAAAAAACCAACACACTTTTACAACCCATTTCTTTACTTTTCAGGATAACTCTTGTTTTAACAGTATTACTTCTAGACATCAATCTCTGTGGAATCGATAAAATATATACTTATTACTTGCTTCATTTTTTATCTTGTATACTTGAGCGTAAGCGATTTCGAGTCATACTTAGCTTTAAGTTTTCTCTGAGTTAATTACTACACGATTATGTTAGCACCCGGAATGCAATCCAGTTCATTTCCTTACTTCGAAACGCTTTTTCAAATCTTGGAATAGAAGAGAAATACCACATGACTTTTGCTAGAATATTTTCACTCTTTCTTTCATATTCTTCTGAACCTTCCATCTTGATATTCTACAAGTAGGACACAGTTCTGTATCAACAAGTTATTTCCGATACAAACAACAGTTATTGATGCATGCATGGATCTTTTCATACTTCATTCCTAAGGTACTTAAAATCTTTTTCGCATAATAGGTGGACATCATAATTTCATTAGGACTGGGCAATAAAATGCTCAATAATTCTAACAGCTCTGAAAAACTTTTATCGCTCGATCCATACTTTGCTTTCAAATTATAAAGCTTAATCAGGGCTGATATCTGGGTAAATTTTTTACAATTAGGGTATAATGGATTCTTGGCATCCTCTAATGCTTCCTCAAATATAGAGAATTTGACTTTTAAATAATTTTGTGCAGCCTCAAACATCCCTATTGGGTCATCCGGGTCATCCACATTCTCATCTACAACTTGATCTATTGGAACACTTTCAATGTTTCTTTTCCTCGATACTGATTCTCCATGCCAAATCCATGTGTTATAAATTTGATCGATACCATTAAAAAATAAATGGTCTCTTATCACATTCACATTTTGGTACTTGGCATTCACACATTTCAAACATGGACAACAAATGACATTTGACCCTTTCGAATGTCGTATTTCATTGTTTATAAATATCTCAACTCCTAAACTGTATTCTGGTGACATCCGATCCTTAAACATCCACGACTTATCCATAACCATGTTAGAAATCTAGCCAACTAGAGAAACTTAACCTACAAAATTTTTAAAACAAAGTAGAATCGAGTTACATATCTAACTCAACTTAAATCAACAAAGAATCTAGCTAACTCAATTCACTAAAACAATACAATTATTTCCAGCAAATTAGGTCTCAGACATATGTAAAATCAATTTTATAAATCTAATCAAAGTATACAATTCAAACCATGCATGAATCAAGCTATAATACAAATTTGAGCTAATACAAGGAAACTTTGAAACAAATGCCAAAATGAAACAAACAATAGTGAGCTTTGTTAAGAAAATGAAAATCATTTACACAAAAACAACAAATGCACAATTTGAAATAAATTTGTGAATATATGGAAAGATTACAATATAAATGAGCTAAAAGTTACCAAATTTGTGAAGAAATGCCCCAAGTTGAAGAAATGCCGAAATTTGTGAGCTTAAATCCGTGACCTCCAAATTCGTGAGCTAAGATGTTGAAGGAGGAATGAAACCTGACTTTGTGAATTTCAAAGTGGCCAAAAATGGCAAAAGTGTGACAAGAAATGTGAAACCCTAGGAACGTTTGAGCCGAGAAGACGAGAAGAAGAAAAGAGAAAGGGGGTTTCGGTGGGTTTCTATCGAAAGAGAGGAAAAAAATGGGAGAGAGAAA
This sequence comes from Sechiopsis laciniata, assembly GCA_037833695.1. Lineage (NCBI taxonomy): Eukaryota > Viridiplantae > Streptophyta > Magnoliopsida > Cucurbitales > Cucurbitaceae > Sechiopsis > Sechiopsis laciniata. The sequence continues at coordinate 5,623,317 of JBBMKA010000009.1, read as the reverse complement.
AAAATTGGTAGAGTTAACAAACGGCCGTGCATGCTCGAGTTTGAGGGGGATAGAAAAGATCAAACTCGTTAATGAGAGGCGTTAAGGCCCACCATTGATACAAGTTAATAGCCGGCGTGGCCCGCCACCTAAGCTTTTTAACGGCGGGTCTTAACGCCCGCCAGCTTAGATACATTAACGGCAGGCATTGTGCCCGCAATTGTTAAGTGTTATCAGCGAGCATATGTGCCTGCCACCTATTCTTACTTATTTTTTTATCTCTAATTTTAGCCTGCCATCTATATAAGAAATTGTAGTAGTGTTTTATTCTCTTCATAATCATTATATTTGTTCCTTCCTTAATCTCATTCTCTCCAAAAATAATTTTTTATTCTCTTCATATTCATTATTTTATTCTCTCATAATCATTTTTTTTATATACTCTCATAATCATTTTTTACCTCTGAAATGCATACAACAAAATTTTCCATAATCATTTCTCTTAGATTATTTTCATTCTCTCCTTGCTGAGGAGTCATGTCATGTATTTCATAGTTTTTGTTTTTTCTTTCCTAAGTTCCATGGTTTTTTTTTTTTTTTTTTTAATTGTAACATAATGTTTTGTCTTATTAAAACAAAATTGAGATCATACTGTGTGAAGATGGGTGCTCACAATTTTTTTCTCATTGCACAAATTTTCTCAACTTTAAAAATGTGAAGGATAAAGAGGAAAAAAAATTCTGGTAGAAAAAAAAGTTGAGAATTGTAAACATTAAGTAATAATAATAATAATAATAATAATATGTGATCTGTGGCCTGAATTTCAAAAAAATGAGAATATGGTTGAGAGTCGAATGAAACATTATCACATTATCTTTCTCATTTCTGTCTCAACCTCAAGTTTCTCGTTTGTTTTCTTAAGAAATAATTAAATTTAAAAATTTGAGAGTAACTGTCTCTTTGATTTTGCCTAAGTCTTAGATTTCAAAATTTATATATAAGAAATAAGTTTTCTAATTTTCTCTCTACTTTACACTTCTTTTTTCTAAATTTAGGATTTTGCAAGAATAGAGGAAAAATAGCAAAAAATTCTACAAATGTTCATCAGAAAATTATAAAAATATCCTCAAGTATAATGACTTCAATCAATGACATCGATTAAAATCAATCGATAATATTAATTGAAGCAAATCAATGACACTAATTTTATTCAAGTTAGTTTTAGATGGACATAAAACAAAATAATTATTATTAATACAAATTTAGAGGGCTTTTGTGACACTATTGAATGAGTAGGTTATGTTTGGTCATAATAGATCATCTCTAAATTTATATCATTGATTATAATAATAATTAGTGAATTAGTCTATAATTTTTCATCTCAACTATAATAAGGACTATGTTATGATAAAATTCCTCCCCAAATAGAATTATGTTAAAATAATTTACTTTCTAAATATAGGTTATTATAATTTTTATGGTATAACAACTCATTATTTAGGATATGGCAACTAATATTCAGATTTTTTTTATGAGTTTTACTATAATAACTCATTAATGTATACTATTGAACTATTGTGAAGAATTAGTGATTAATGGTTGAATTATAGGATGTTTGGTGGTGAAATAAAGATTTGAATTGGATAAGAGATAACAAGCAAAGACAGCCATGCAAAAAATGAAAGGAAAGTATTCTTTGATGTTGTTTGTTGGGTCTTATCTGCCACGATGACACACCTGATTGGAGCTCTCATCATCTCCAATTCTCTCTCTCTCTCTTTTAAGTTTTAATAAATACAACTCTCTTTTTTCTCTGTCATTTCATTTCTTAGTTTCTCTGCTCCAATTTCTCTGGAAGTCATTTGCAGCACATCCAAGGTGCCTTTCTCTTTTTCTTTCCTTCTCTTTGTTCATCTATTTCATTTTGTTCTACTCATTATTAATTATCTAATACCGTATCAGAATTTATTAATTTCGTGGTATTTGGTCCAATAAAAATGAAATTGGGATCGATTTAAGATTGATTGTTGATTCTCTGGAGTTTCTGCTGCTTATGTTTCTTAGTTGATTTATGTTCTGATTCTTCATTTTGGGATTTCGGGGGGTTTTAAATGAGTTCTGATTCTTCGTTTACTCATTATTAATTATCTAATTTGGTATCAGAATCTATTAATTTCGTGTTATTAGGTTCAATAAAAATGAAATTGGAATCCATTTAAGATTGGTTATCCCATTATTGTCGATTTTCTGGGGCTTCTGCTGCTCCTGTTTCTCTGTTGATTTATGTTCTGATTCTTGCTTTTGGAGATTTGGGTTTTTTTTTTTTTTCTTTTTCTTCTAAGTTCATTGGAACAAAATTTGTGTAAACTCACTGTTCTATTGCCATATTTTGTTGGGATTTTTAAACTTTAGAAACTGTTTCAGGCGTAGGATTAGATGGATATACTGATTTTGAAAGTTGGGTTCAGATTCAGAAGCAACGTTTTTAGACTTAACAGACATAAGTTTAAAAGTTCATGGACTTAACTTGTGATTTAGTGTTCAATTTACTTGATGATGAAAAGTTCATAAGCCTCCCTCATTAACTTAGTGAAAGATAGCATTGGAGTTTGGTTATTACTGTGATGTCTCTTGGGATCTTAAGCCCATAACTTAATTGCTACAAAATAATTAAAATAGCACCATGTCTGTTGTTTGGGTACTTTTCTCTGTTTATGTATTTAATCAACTGCACCTTATATGAGTGCAATTTTCCTTAATGGCATGTTGTTATGCAAAAGATGAAGTGCTATGTAAGAATACAGCACATCAACTTGTAAGAGTATGCATAAAAGTTTTCAGGTTAAATTCCCAAATTTACATAACCATTTGGATTTTGGTTTTTGGTTTTTGAAACATTTGCTTATTTTCTCATCAATAGTTTCATCTTTCTCAAAACAACATTTAAGTCAGCCAATTTTAAAAACAAAATTAAGTTTATGAAAATTATTTTTTAATTTTCAAAACTTTATTAGTTTTTGAAAACATATACAATTAGATATTAAAACAAAAAAAACCAATAATGGGGAAGTAGTATTTATAGGCTTAGTTTTTTTTTTTTTTTTTTAAATGATATTAAATGGAACCTTAGTGGTTGAGTTTTGAAGTTGTGTTTTTAGACCTTGAACTTGGAATTGAAGCTTGTGAAACTTTTGAAAAGATAGAATTAAGTCAAAGTTTTGGATGCTATTAAATCTTTTTAATTCTCTTATGAACTAAATGAACAAACATCAGAGTTTTTGAGACTAAATTTACAACTTAAACAAAGATAAGCTTCTTATGTTTTGGTGTAGTGGAAATTTGAAATTGTATTATAAGACATCTCAGAGTTTAAACTTATCCAATATCATTTTCTTCTCAAATGATACTGATAGCTCACATGTTGAAATTTATATATTAAATTGATATTTGAGCCCACACGTGAATAGAAGTGTTAAGAATATATATAAACAAAAGATTCAATATACTCTAACCTATTGGTCAAAAGTAACTTTTCTTTCCATGTAGAGTAACATTAAACCATTTCCAACTCTAAAGAGTAACATTCTCTACTATATCCTGCAGTTGAAAAGTGACCAAATTTAGAGTAAGAAAAAATGGATTATGTCTATGCACCTGGAAAAAACCATCTCTTTGTCCCGGGGCCCGTCAACATACCCGAACCAGTTCTACGGGCAATGAACCGAAACAATGAGGATTATCGATCGCCTGCTATTCCTGCAATGACAAAAACTCTTCTTGAAGATGTGAAAAAGATTTTCAAATCTACTAATGGGACCACGTTTCTGATTCCCACAACAGGTAACTTTAATTTCCTTCCGTTTGAAAACACCAACTAGAATAACAACAAAATTCTATGTTTATTTTCATGTTTATGGCTCAGGTACTGGTGCCTGGGAAAGTGCTCTTACAAACACACTGTCTCCTGGAGATAGGATTGTGTCCTTTCTTATTGGCCAGTTCAGCCTGCTCTGGATTGATCAGCAGCAGCGCCTTAACTTCAATGTCGATGTCGTCGAGAGCGACTGGGGCCAGGGTGCTAATCTTGATGTCCTCGAATCTAAGCTTGCGGCCGATGGTGGGCACACGATCAAGGCAATTTGCATTGTCCACAATGAGACTGCCACCGGTGTCACGAACGACTTGTCTAAAGTTCGGTTCCTACTTGGTAAGCAAGGAGAGTGGAAATTGACCCTCTCTAGGTTTTATGAATAAACTGAACAACAATAAAAATAAATAAAAAATAAAAACGAGAACACAATGATATACGTAGTTTACTAACGTTGTGATAGTTATGTCCACAGGCTGACCCCAGCTAAGTAATCATAAACAACATAGTTCAAGGTATTTCAATACTAGGTTTGGTTGATGCTAAGATTATATAAAAATATTAAAGATTTTGTAAAGTTTTAACTCTGCTTTGTCCTCAAATGTTGGTACATCCTCAGAAGGTTTATAAGAACCGTTACTTTTCTGTCTCTTAATATAAGGTTGATCTGAAATCTTGTGTTTTCTGCTCAAAAACACAGATAAGTACAACCATCCTGCACTTTTACTAGTCGACGGAGTGTCTTCGATATGTGCACTTGATTTTCGGATGGATGAATGGGGAGTTGACGTCGCTTTAACTGGTTCCCAGAAGGCTCTTTCTCTCCCTACAGGAATTGGGATTATATGTGCTAGCCCCAAAGCCCTCGAGGCATCCAAAACTTCAAAATCAGTCAAAGTCTTCTTTGACTGGAAAGACTACCTCAAGTTCTACAAACTAGGAACATACTGGCCATACACCCCTTCCATTCAGCTCTTGTACGGACTGAGGGCAGCTCTCGATCTGCTTTTCGAGGAAGGTCTCGACAATGTGATCGCTCGACATAGCCGTCTTGGCAAAGCAACAAGGTAGCACATTAAAGATAACATAAAGTAAATTATCTAAAACTTCATTGCTATTTGTGTTCTAATTTTTTTTTTTTTATATATGTTGAAATTGAAATGTAGGCTGGCGGTGGAGGCTTGGGGGTTGAACAACTGTACACAAAAAGAGGAATGGTTCAGTGACACTGTGACCGCTGTGCTTGTTCCTTCTTACATTGACAGTTCAGAAATTGTGAGAAGGGCATGGAAGAGATACAATTTGAGCTTGGGACTTGGCCTGAACAAAGTTGCTGGCAAAGTTTTTAGAATTGGCCATCTTGGAAACCTTAATGAGGTAAAAGTTGTAGCTTACTATCCTGCCATTTGCATACTAAACTGTTGTTTTTTGCACTCACATCCAACTCCTTTTTGACGTTTTCGAGAAGTTCTCGCTTTCTCGAAACGTGCCTTGGTTTCGGTTCGAATGCTAGTTTTATTGCATTCAGTGTTTTTCCTTGTTTCTTGGCAACATGTTGGAACATGGAAAAAAAATTTCCAACCTAGTTATGCAAGAATAAATAGAAATAATGAATGAGAAACTAAATTAAACAACAAAATAGAAAACATAAGAATTTACGTGGAAAAATTTCAAAATCAGAGAAAAAAATCACGGATTGAAAGAAATTTCACATACGAAAAATTGTTACAATCACCTAAAATTCTCTCTTCTACCCTAATTACATAAAAGCTCTCCTCAATACTTATACCACTCCAACTCTTTGCTCCACTCTCTCATAGGAATATAAAAAAGAAATTACTAGAGTAGTACACAAACTTTAAAGAGTTTCTAATTGAGATGTCTTGAATCCAAAACAACGTACTACTTTTCAAGTGTTTGTTAATATTTGACAAAATTTCAATAGAAACACTATCAAATTCGTAATGTAACACTCTCATTTACTGTTTCTCATTTCTAATTTTTGGATAAATGGATCAGTAGAACATAACAGACACGAAGCAAACTTGTTTCGGCGACGAGCTCTAACCGTTTCTTGTTGCTGTTTTTTGATTTTTCAGTTGCAATTGTTGGGGTGTCTTGCTGGTGTGGAGATGATACTGAAGGATGTAGGGTATCCAGTTAAACTAGGGAGTGGAGTTGGTGCAGCAAGTGCATACTTGCAAAATAGCATTCCTCTCATCCCTTCAAGGATTTAATGCAGCTGTCATGCCCATGTAATTAATTTTCATTTTCTTGATCTCCAATACGATGTAAAAAAGACTTCTCAATACTCTATTTCTCATTATATATATATATATATATATATATATATATATATATATATACTTCAATATTTCTTTGCTCTGCTATTTGTTTGGGGATAAAAAGATATCTGCACTACTTGATAATATAATGGAAAGAAGTGCAATTTAGGGATGTTTTGGCATCACCTATATTTTGAAGCTCATATATATGGCCTAATTTGACTACATTTTATTTTATTTTTTTAAATTTTAAGAGAAACTTACTCGACTAATCAAATCTAGATATAATTACAAATTTCACCACTTTAAAAAAAATTAGCAAATGTGGTATTTGATATTAATGAGTATTGTTACATACTTTTTTATAATATAGTTATTAATGAGTATTTATAATCATAATATTGGCTAGAGATGTCCACATGGCGGGTAGGGGGCAAAAGCAATCTCTGTTCCTGCAAAATTCAACATTTTTTTGGAGGAACTAGGCAGGTATCGGGTTCCCCATGGAATATTTTGCTCGTTTTTTTTTTATCTTAATTTTTATAATTATTTTTAAATAACATTTTTAAATAGTTAAGTTTTCATGGAAAAATATATATTAATTTTCAATTAGAGAGTTAATTATGAAAGAAAAATATTATTTAAATAAATATTTCTACAAACAAAAAAAATTATCAAAAGATGAAATTGTTGAAAAAGAGAAAATAATTTTTGAAAAAAAATAGAAACTGGAAATGGGGCGAGGATTGGGAATACATTCCCCATCCCCATTTAGTTCACGGAAAACTTTTACACTCCCCTATTCCTAGCGTAAACGTGGATTCATTGACTATTGAGAGCGGTCCCACGGAGAAAATGAACATCTCTAATATTGGTATTAATGAATATTTATATTATAGTATTAAAACGTATTAACAATTATAGATGCAAATATTTTAGAATTTGCCTACATTTATAATTACTTTTGTAGAAGAGATCATTGCAATTTCTATAATTTTATTTTTTGCCTTAGAAAACAGCACGATATGACTCAAAATGAGTATATAGGTGGGTTTCAAAATATAGGTGATATTAAGATATCACATAAATTAACCAGAGCAGTTGTTCAAAGCCATTAGTATGCGCCAAATGATTAAAAGGTCATGAGTTCAAATGCCTCCACCCCCAGTTATTGTAATCTAAAAAGAAAAAAAGACATCACCTAAATTACTATATAATGAAAATTTCTCTGAGAAAAAAACTAAACCCTCCTTTGATAACTATTTCATTTTTTGTTTATTTATTTTTGTTTTTAACTTCTTAAAAATAGGTGTGTTTGATAATGAATTTTTGTTTTTGTTTTTAAATTTAAAAAAAGTTTTAAAAATATTAAAGGAATTCTAAAAACTAAAAAAAAAGTAATTTTAAAAACGAGTTTTTGTTTTTTTATTTTTTTGGTGAAATGTTAAAAAAATGATAAAATAAGCCACAAATAAAGTTCAAGCCTCCAAATTTGAGGTTTATTAGATCAATCATAATCTAAAATAGTTTTATTTAATTTTATTAAATATTAAAAACAATAAATTTTGATTTTTTAAAAAACAAAAATAGTTATCAAACGTAATTTTAGTTTTTAATTTTTTGAGGGAAGGGGATTACAAATACCGATTCCAGAGATCGAACCGTGACCATGGAGTGGAAATAGATTAACACCAAACCACGTAACCAATCGCACCACCAACTCATTCGGTCAATTTAGTCTAGTTTTAGTGTGTAATAATTTAGTCTTATGTACTTGAAATTCATAACAATATAGTCTAGAAATTTAAATATGCAACTATTAGTTCAGTAAAATGTTTTGTAACAATTTAACCGTCGAATTTTATTATGTATGGTCGTAGTTGATGTAGTTTATAAACATATTTAGTTTTTAAAGTTTTTTTTTTTTTTTTTTTTGTAATCTAGATAATTGAAACTTTTGAATGTCCAAATTATAAATATAGAGAGTTATAGATGTTAAGACATTTAAATGATCATATTTGTTTTGCAGTAATATTTTTATGAATATCCTTATAAATATTTATATAATGGTTTTTGTGTAGGATTTATACTTCGAATATCTTAAATTTACATAATTTTTAAAAATACATTCTTTCATATAATTTAATCACTAATTTATATAGCCTATTCATTTTTATTTATTTAAGTATTGTGTTTAAAATAAATTTATTTTAGAAAAACTAAATAGGTTTATAGAAAAGAAAAAAAAAAAACTCATTAATTATAGAAATTGTGGGGAAAACTAATGTAAAACATAAATGGTAAATCATTCTAAAAGAAAACATAAATGGTAAATTAATTATTAATGCGAAATCAAACATATTGTTATATTTCTAATTACAAACTACAAAATGTGAAAAAAAATCAAAAGGTAAAAAGAAGATGTAATACAAAAAGTATAAAAGTGGGAGAAACAAGAATGTGACTGTGAGGAATGAGGATGCGCAAATCTTAATTTCTCGTCGGCTAGCTATCCCCAAGTGGGACGAAAAGTCAATTGAGGATGTTATGATGTGCTACAAATCCTCGTGGCGTTTGAATGAGATTTTGATGTACAGTTAATTTGAAAAGTTATTTTGAAAAATTATAGAATAATTAAAAATTAAGAGTTGTAGGAAAAAATTTATTGGATATAATTTTTTTTTATAGAAGAATTAGAGTAAAAAACTTGTTTGAATATAAATTTAAATTGAGTAGTTAAAAAAAGAAAGATTAAGAAATGAATGGTTAAAAATAAATTATTTTGAATAATTAAAAATAAATTATTAAAAATGAATGGTTAAAAATGATTGAGTAGGTATAAATGAATTATTAAAAATGAGGAGTTCTTTTCAATAATAAAAATAAGAAATTATTTTGAAAAGTTACAAAAATTCTAAAATATAAATTTTTAAGAAAAAATTAGTAAATTCACCGTTTAAGTCCCAAACAAACACCCCAATATCTCGTTGGTTAGCTATCATAAGTGGGACGAAAAGTCAATTGAGTGGGTTTCAAATTACTCATTAATTGAACCACATGTTGAAGGAATTACACATTTATTTCATAGTGGACAGTTGCTTCTGTTCCTTCAATGGCAAGCTGAAGTGGAATCAAAATTGTTCAAAATCCTTCTTAGTTGCTGCTGCTATTATTGTCTTATTCTAATGAAAAAAATCATATAATATTTATATAGATGAATTGGCATGATTTATATAACAAATAACAAAATTGATAAGGGACCGATAAATCAATTCGGATCTCCACATTGGTATGATATTGTTCACTTTAAATATAAACCTTCATGACTTTGTTTTTGGACATCTCCTAAAAGGCTTCATACCAATGGAAATGTTTGTCTTTCCTTATAAACTCAAGATCTACCCCTTATTTAATTAATGTGGGATTACTACAACACTTTATTTGTATTCCCAACAATTCTCCTCTCGAACAAAGTACCGTATGTGAGTCTCCCTTATTGATAAGTCATTTTTTGAATTACACTTGAGCTCGCCTTAACTCAAAGCATGAGTCCTTCCGAATGACATTTGAGCAAACCGTAAAGCCCAACCACGGATCCACTCGATTTATGTTTGAGCTCACAATAGCCATCTCTCCCCGAGACAACCATTTCAGAAACACTCCTCACTCGTGTACTTATTTCAGAATCACTTCTACACTGGAGGACACAGATGCTCGATGATGAGCACATTCAAAAGCACTCCCATCGTAGCACACATAAAGCGACTCAAACACGGATCTTCATTATATGACTATTATCATACCCCATATTAAGGCTCACAAATCTTTGTTTCATATTCGAGATTCTTTCGATATGGCTAAGTCAGGAGCACAGCTCTGATATTACTTGTTAAGAGACAACAAACTTACCCGGATCTCCACATTAGTATGATATTGTTCACTTTGGGCATAGACCCTCATGGCTTTGTTCTTGGGCATTTCTCAAAAGACCTTATATCAATGGAGATGTTTATCTTTCCTTATAAATCCAAGATCTACCATTTATTTAACCAATGTGAGATTTGTATTTTCAATTAAAAAAATTTCTCTATATATTTGAATGAAATGAGTTGCCAATAGCTAAATATTGCTCTTTTATATCTTTCTTGAGCCTTTCCTCCCTCTTCAATGTAAGTTGATATTCTACACCTTTCCCCTTCATTTATTTTTGTCAAATTTATTGTCTTATTTTTATTATAGATTTTTCATTCAAGAACAAAAAAAATTCTTTGATAAACTCTCGGCATTAACTTTCACTGTGTATTTACTTCATGCTTTACCATTTTCTTTTCTTTTTCTTTTTTTGGAAACATTCTTGCTTCACCATTCATATACTTTTTACTTTTGTTATGTTCTGTTCTGTCTTTCACAAATAAATAAGTGTCGTAAACGTTTTAAATTGAGGCATAGTCTTTGTTTGGAGTAAATTTATGCAGAAATTGATTAACCTATAACAATTTTCTAAAATTTATAAAGAAAAGGTTAATCGACACTAATTTTTTTTTCTCTTAGAAAAGTCAACATAAAGTAATTTTAATCTTTATGACTAGATTTAACTATTTGAAAGTGAAGAGACTAAAATTTGTATTTTAAACAAAAAAGAAAAACATAATGAAAAAACAAAATAAATGATAAATATAAAGGAACTTAACATATTCATCAATCTAAACATTGTTTATTTTTTAAATACACACCTCTTTCGTTCAAGAGAATTTACATGAGAATGAGTCTTTCTTTTATAATAATATATATTTTTCTTTAAAACAGATTATTGATATCTATTTTTGTTGGAGTTAAAATGGAACTTGTTGATGTTGACCAATCTGTGAATAATGTGACAATATTAATTGAAGAAAAGCTACAGAAACTTTCGCCTATTGTTCCAGAACGTGGTATCTATCGGGTTACCAAACACCTACGGGAAATGAATTGTATGGCCTATGAACCTAAAGTCAATACAATTGGTCCTTTTCATCATGATCAACAAAAATTTAAGGTTAGAGAAGAGCTCAAACATCGTTTTTTCGATAGTTATCAACGTCGCGTAAATTTGAGCATTAAAATCATTGTGAATAAGGTTCGAGCTTGGGAGAGAAGTGCTTGCAAGTACTACTCAAAAATTATAAATATGAACGATGAAGAATTTGTTGAAATGATGGTTTTAGATGGTTGTTTCATAGTGGAATTCTTGATTAAGGATCGGACATACTTATTTCATGAAAATGAAAATAAGGTACATTCTTCTTTCCAAACTGACTAACTTCCCTTCTTTGTTCTTCAAGGTTTATTTGACCTAGTTTCACCAATGAACCTTGACAGTATTAAGCTGTTTGAAGAAATTGTACACTCATTTCTCAATTCAGGTGTGTTGCCAAATATAAGTGGGACCCTCACTTATAGTAAGTTGAGCCAAAGTCCACGTCACTTGCTGGATATCTTAAGTTGTTATTTTATTTCATTGGATAATATCAAAGACCGTTTATCTTCCTCCAAGTGCAACCCAACTCCATGAGGCAGGTGTTGTCTTTAACAAACTAGAAGGAGATGAAACATGTTTAGTAAAATATAAGTTTCAAACATGGGGTTCTGAAAATTCCACCTTTAAAAATTGATGATAATTTTGAAACGTTTGCGAGAAATATATTGGCATTTGCGCAGCTCAGTGCTCGAGAACATGCAATTGATTACTTTGACTTCCTAGATGAGTTAATGACCACAGAGAAAGATGTGAGATTACTTGTAAAGAAAGGAATCATATCAAATGATATTCGCGGCAGCAACATCGAAATTTCAAAACTGTTTAATGATCTTGGTAAAAATATCACTGAATGATCTTATATTAATCGCTTCGGTAATATTAGTAAAGATTTAAAACACCATTGTGAAAGAAGATGGAACAAGTGGATGGCTTCATTCAGGCACAACTATTTTAACACGCCATGACCTTATATATACACATACAGTAGAAAGAAAGAGAGACTGCATTGGGGAACAACCAAATTACTTTGTCTGAGCAGCTTTGAATAGTTCACTCCATTTCTGGGTATCATTCCCTGGACCTTCCCCCTGCAAGAAGTTTCAAAACTTCATTTACTTTCTCAAATAAGTGAAACTGACTGGTTGAGATGTTGATTTTAGGTTTCTTTTTTGGTTTTCAGAACTTTTTTTAACCACAATATTCAGATGACTCGTACAGCAGCAAAACGAACAATGTTTTTTTTTTTCTAAAAATTATCTATGAAAATACAATAAAGGGAAGCAAGAGATGATTTAATCAAACCAGTTCTAGTTTGGAGCATGTTTAAAAATAGAAAAATTGTTTAGAAACAGTTCTCAAAGAGATCTTTGTTCTCATAATCTGCAGCTATCTTGGACGCTCACCTCAACTGAGTTAATTTCGTAGGCTTGACCTTCAGTGAAATCAATGTCCAGAGCCTGTATGCAAGCTTCAGCAACCACAATCCTGCTGGCCTCCCCAACAAGTTTGTCACCTGAGATTCCCAAGAGAGAGAAATGGAAAATATGCTGATTGGAAAGTGTATTAAGTTGTGGGTTATGTTCGTAAATTTTCATACCTGGCTTCTCACTTTCAATTTCTTTTTTTTTAAAAACGATTTTATTAATATAATATCAAAGCTCATCAAACTTAAACAAATGGATATTCGATCCAAGAATAATGAATCCAAAGTGGCACCATCTCTCCTCTCATTTGTAAGATAAAAGGCCTATAAAGAATTCAGGTTCATGGTATTTTCTATATATAGACTGGCAATGCAACATTTGTCATTTTTATAAACTCTATAATGCCATACCTTGACCAAGGAGGACGGCACGCCGTTGCCCTGCTGTAGCTTTGAGCAAAGTATTAAGATCATATGACGTGTATGGTCCATCAGTCAACCTACCAGCTCTGGAACACACATTTATACATGCAAGAGTAAAAGGGTGGCCACAATGTTCAAAAACTGTTACATGCCTAAAAAGATTATAAAAAAACCATAGCTAAGGTAAAATAAGAAGTTCATGCCTGTTGGAATTCTAACTATTAAGGAATGTATGCATTAATTATAGAATATAATATTTGGTAATATTTCCGATGATTGTAGTCCATATTGATTGTATTCCATATTTATAATATTTCCATATATGTAAGAGGTTTTTCTCCATAAAAAGACTTAGAATGCACATATTGAATATAGCAATATACATTATTTACTCTCAAACCTAAGAATGTCAACTACACAGACCTGATTATAGTGAACGGAAGACCCGAGTCACGAAGAAAATCCTCCCCTTGTTTTTTGTATTTGAGAACACCAAAAAGATTCATAATGCTAAGAAGAAAAAGAAACCAATTAGTGGACTGAAAAGCATAGTTTGTACATGTTTAGAAACAATTTGCAGTCATAAACTCGTCTGCCTCGTATCCACACAAAATCTGACTTATGTCAAGCCTCATGCTGAGCAATATAAATAATTAACCAGCAGAAGTTTCAGCTCCATGATTTTCAGTTTTACTATCCTTTTGGCATTATATATCGTTGAGAATCCCACATTGATAAGGTGAGGATATCTTCTAGTGTTTAAAAGGTAGACCGTAGGTAGACTACTCCTCTCATAGCCAATTAATTTTGAGATGAATGTTCACGCTATCTAATATATATTTAATATTGTTTAGTATCAGAAGCAATGAGATGATATGTATGCACAAACATAAAATTGATATATGACAGCAGATGTTAATATAATTGAACATTCTGAAGAAACAGACATTAGTTTGACAAAATGAAGAACGCATTCTTAGAGTTTATGGTTACACTGAGATATGACTAAAATTGATTTCTCCCAATAATGCAGGTTATATGCTTTAGAGTAGAAATCACATTTTTAGCAAAGTCGCACCAATATTATTATTTACTAGAAGAATCATTTTTTAGATAAAATTCCAAGCTTTCATTGAGATAGAACTCTATTTCCTAGAAGAATCATTCTTGACAGTGAAAAAGATTGACAACTTTTAACAGGTTTCTTTATTCCTCCAACATATAATGCTGCTTTGTAGAAATAAACTGACCTACCTCCACGGCAATTCATTGAATTTGGTTACGCCTATTGATGAAACAAGAACTACTCTCTTTACTGAGCGAGGAAGTGCTGATATAAGGTTTCTCACACCCTCCCAATCTACAATTATAAGGTCACAGTCAGAAACTGCTGAGAAGAGAGAAGTATAGGAATAATTGAATGTGTGTTAGTGTGTTAGTGTGTTCGTGAATATCGACCAAGTGCGACTATCAATCTAGAGAATGGAAACAAAAACATTGTATGATGTTATATTGATTTCAACAAAGATCTCAGATCTGTACGTCTAAGTTTCTAGCCAAAACACTAAGGGTGCGTTTGGGGCACCAATTATGTAATTGTAGATGAAAGGTTATGATAAACGGAGGATTATGATAAACGGTAGGTTATAATAAACAGTGTTTGAGGTACAGGTTATTATAAGAGGGGTTATGATAAACGGTGTTTGGGGTGCAGGTCATTGTAAGAAGAGATGCAATTTTTTTTACAAATTTTTTTAGTTGATTAAATTTAAATTAAAAAAGTTAACAAATAATTAATAATTTTTTTTAATAAACTTATAATTAATATTGAACATAATAAAAAAATGAAAAAAAGATTTTTTTTTTTTCATATTCTATTTCACTTATATATTGATGTAGTTATGTATTAGAAATTATTTTTTAAGTTAATATTGACCTCAAGTTTTGTTTTCTTTATTCTTCACAAAATCTTTTCTTTTCTTAGATTCTTTATCCAAAATCTTAATGTTTAAGTAGTGAATCAATTTGAAATAAACAAAATATACTAATTAAAAAAAACAGGATATACTACTATAAAAAAGAAAAATAAAAAATTATATACTATTAATTAAGACCAATTCATGAGTTATTATTTTAAATAATCTCCAATTAATTTTGTTAAAAAAACATCATATATATATTAGAAAATTTTAAAGAAAATTTATAGTCAATATTTAATAAAAATATAAGGTTTAGATAAAGTGGCACGTAGGTTAAGATAAACGGGCACGCAGGTTTAGATAACCACCATTTATAATAAACGGTGGGGCAAACACGAGTTGGGTTATTATAACCAACCCGGCCGTTTACATAAACGGTGCCCCAAACATACCCTAAAATGTAGCTTCTCATAATAAGAGTATAATCCTAACCTACTCTTTCAGGAGTGTTATCTCCATCCCATCGCTTTGAAGGGAAGGCTGTTGTTCCTGTGCAGCAAATCACATGCGTGACACCCTAACAGATGATAAAAAAAACAGAGATTGTTAATTTATAAACAACTGATAGCCCCAAAAGTATTCAGTTACAATTTTTTAAAATAAGAAGCAACAATAAAAATTGTATCAATAGAAAGTTCTGTAAAAAAACGAAAATCAAGAAACAAATTGCAATCCAAAACGGGGACTATTATTTTAATCCATCTAAGTGAGAAAAAAGTGAAGTTTGTGGTGACAACAAAGGTCCCAATTGTAAGGTTTATTGTTTTGGTTAACAATTTTATAATCTGATTTATCTTCTAATTTTTGGCTTCAAGCATTTTCTCTTTTGTTTAAACTATTACTACTATTTCAATTTTGCATTTTTTATTACCCTACTTAACGTGCATTTCAATTCAACTTGAAGCAATAAGCAGGTAATGAGGTAAATTTACCTCAAAATCCATCCGAGGCTTAAATAATTCTCCAATTTTTCTATTTCAAAACTTGCATTTGTAACGCCCCATGCCCAATATTCAGATCAGAATTCCAGAACCGAATTCGACATCTCATGGTCCGGCATTCCCTAGCATCTCATATGGGCTGACTATGCTACCTACTAGCCTTTAAGCAATTCTAACAGTAAAGACTATCCCTACAAACCAACACATGTATTCTCAGCATGCTTTGTCCTCACTCACATGGTTCCTAAGAAAGATCACATGAGGTCACTCAACATAAAATTGCTCCAAGTCAAGCATGCTTAACTTTGGATTTCTTATGATAGAACCCCCAAAAAGAAGTTGCACCTTATTGGTATAGGTAGTAACCATCAATTCTTTAAGTCTTTCTTTTAATCATATGACTTGCATAAACTCGAGATCCCTCTCATTTGGATGTGGTAATGGTTCATTCATGTACCAACCGATTATATAACTTTCTCATACCCACTACCACACATCACCAACCCCCAATGTCAACTGTCACCTCACTTCTCCTAGTTGCCTCTTCGTTGCATAGGGACAGTACCCCCTACATGAGTAAAGAGTAATCTTCCCTCACTTAAAAGTATCTTTCTGCCACTGCATCAGAGACACTTTTCACTATGCATGACTATGTGGCATCCCACGCCAAAAAGGTGCTTCCTCGTGAGAGGAGCCTACAAAAAGTACAATTTCAACCAAAATTAGTATGGTAATATGAATATATCTGAGTGGCTAAAAGCTGATAAGTTTATGCGGTGAAGATGTGCTGAGCATTGGGGTGCCCAAGAATAATCAAATAAATTCAGAAGTTCTCCTACAACTAAAGCATCCGTAGAGAATTTGATACAAAAACAACATGGTAAGGTAATAAAATCTAGGTTAAAATACTAAATTGGTCCCTCAACTTTCAACTTTGTTCTATTATAGTCCTTGAACTTTCAAAAGTTCTGATTTAGTCCCTCAATTATGGATTAAGTTTACAATTGGTCCCTGACGTTAGTTGTAGTTAACCAACTGTTAAAATCAAATAAAAGTTTTTTTTTTTTTTTTTATCTCCTTAACCTTATCACTTTAGACTTCAGCTCTCCCTTCTTTTTCTTCCTTGTTTCTCTTTCTCTCCCATCACATAAGGCCACTCCATCCACTCATTCTCCCACCAAAATGTCACCGTTGTGAATTTCCAGTTCGTCATCGGAAGCTTCAAGAAGGTGTCTCATCACCCTCTCTCTCTTTTATCTTCTTCCTCTAATTCCAAATTGGCAAAATCTTCCAGTACAGAAGCAGAGGTTTTGTTTAGATCTGGAGAAGTAGGAGATTTCAAACAAGCTGCCAAAGATTTTTCTAAAATAGATATTTTCTGTCTTATAGAACACAAGAAGCTCCATCTTCTTAATTTTGCTTTGCTTAAAATAGATATCTACTGTCTTCCACCATTACAAGTCAAAACCCACAGAGATTAATGATTAAATATTGAACTAGTGGGTAATTCATGGATATATCAAACACAATTCGGACTACTGTCAAATGGGTTGATGAAATTTTTTGAAAACATACTTTTAGGTCATTCTCTGCCAAAATCGAATAGTTTGATCTCTGGTGAAATTCTAAACTCTCTGACTTATCTCCAAAATCAATTTCGGGGTTTCAAAGTTGATTTTTTAGGCGAATTCGAAACAGGGGATGATATTTCCATTAACAACGTCGATGATGCAAAAAGTTGTCGGAACGCATACTAGATGGAGCTGGAGGTCATTTGGAATCATAAAGGTTGAATTAGCCCATGGATAGCCTCCCCTGTTTCATCTCCCTCCTTCCAAATCTAACCTGAAAATCATATGGGGCTTTCAATTCTCTGATTATGAAAAGCACCGAAATAGAAATACATAAACAAATTCCCGAAAGGCGGATGGGCATGGAGGTTCCATTAGTTATCACGGCAGCCACTTTTAATATGGAGGAAAGAGGAAAAGGTGGGTTGAGGAGAGAAAATTTTTTTTGATTCTAACAGTTGGTTAACTTACAACTAACGGCAGGGACCAATTGTAAGTTTAATCCATAGTTGAGGGACTAACTTTTGAAAGGTCAAGGACTATAATGGAACAAAGGTAAAAGTTGAGGGACCAATTTAGTATTTTAACCTAAAATCTAAGCAAGATCACAAACCTCGAATATAGACGGGTCTAGGTCTTCTGGATTCCTTGTGTCGCCTTTGCATACCTGTCCAAGTTACAACTATTTATAAGAACAAAGTCTACCTGAGCGTGTGGCAAGACTTTCAAGTATCAACATATAATCCAGAACCACAGAGTTCAATTAATAAGAAATTGCATAAACATTCTAACTTGTTACTAATCACATCAATTGTAGTAGAAATTGAAGCCAAACGACCAAGCACACCAAACTGATCTCTACTTTAACAACAATAATTCTAAAAGCTCCCTAGATCACTATATGCTATACTCAACCGACCAAAAATGGAACACGAAACCAATAGCTTCTTAGCTGTAACCTTGTATAACCAAGACAGACCATGGTACCTGTAACAAATCTTCATCTTGTTCACCAAATAATGAAGTAGCTTTCTCCAGGTCTCGCAGTAACAGGCGTAATTTAACATTCCGGTCAAGCAAAGTTGCTGCCACCAACTGTCCTATAAAAATGAGAACATCAAACCAAGAACATAAACCACCGAGTGGACAAAAAATATCCTCCAATGTAGCTCGCTAGTAACTCATTTAATCTATTGAATTATGTTAAACCACCCATCAACCCTAAAGCTTAAGTTTTTGAGCTTGAGTAAATTTATTTATGCTTGAAAATTTGATAAATGCCGTACAATTGGAATTGAATTTTAAACGAGGAGGAAACAACTGGGCAGACACTCAAATTCAGGACCTCCTACTCGAATACCATCTTAAATTATGTTAAACCACCATCAACCAAGAGCTTAATCTTGTGGGTTGGGTTAAATTTAATTATATTATATCAACCAAAAACTCTCAACATCCAATAATTGATGAGATTGAGAGCTCAAAACTTCATCAAAATTACCAGTACCATTTCCACAAAGAACTACAAGCAATACTTCAAAATACACTCAATCTTAAGAGATTAGCATTAAATTATCTACTTATCACTACCTGATTCAATTAAGATAATCAATTCATTATATACGTCCATAAATTTAACAGAAATACGCAGAGAACAATACAGATAGAACCTACCGACGCCGCCGGTGCCGCCAACGACAAGGACGAGTTTAGAAGATGCAACAGGATCTGTTTTGGACTCTAAACTTGGAGACTGAACCACTTCCTGATTGATTGCACGAATGGCTGAGGGTCGTCGCCTAGGGCTTGAAATGCTATTGCGAAATTGATTCTCGGAAGGTGAACACAGCGGCGAAAGGCCGAAGAGAGAAAGTATTTGAAATGTTCTCTGAAAATTAGTGGCTGGAAAAGAGAATTTAGGGGTGAATGAGAGAGAAAGATTAGTCGCCATTGATGAGATGAGAGTAGAGAAAATGAACTCCAAGAGGATGAGTGAAGAAGAAAGAAGAAACTGATTATCAAAAGATTTTTGTCAATTTGTTCAAATCTTTGGCATCGATGAGTTTGTGTTCTAGTGTACTAGAATTTCCATGGATGATTTTGTGTTTCTGAGTTGGGTTGTGAATGGGATTCACAAGATGTCTTCATGAAATATGGATAAATGCAAGATATTTGTGTGAATTATAAAGGGAAAGAGTTTTTTTTTTTTTTTTTTTTCAACTACAATTTCGGGGCGGCACAAACCTTCCCTCTGAACTATCAAATATGTGAGAAACAAAAATGAATTACCACCAAATAAGATATCACTAACCTTTTGAAAAATATACTCAATAAAAACTACATTTTAATCTTGAATGTATTTATAATCATGGATGTGTAATTCGGATTTTTTTTATCTATACTACAGAATAACTTTAAAAATGTTCAAGTCAACACAATTTCAAATATTCTTATCTAAGAATTTTTACTTTAAAAAACTAAATAATCATCAACATAACTTAATTTATTGGTAATTGATCTACATTCTAGTGAGAGATTGAAATATATTCGAATATTCGTGCTTTGTATATATTCTAACATAAATATTGTGTAGGATCGTTATGACAATCTTAGGGGGTGAATATGGTTTTTTAAACTTTTATGAAGCTTTTTCCTAATGTGGGTCTAATTAAACAAATCAATTTACTTTTGACTAAACGATCAATTTAATCAAGAATACGATAAAAATTACCAAAGACCAATTTCAAACACCATATTTAATTCTAATATTAAGATTGATAAAAAGTATGTTAAGATAAAATTATACATATCAAAATAAACATACAAGAACAATTAATATAACATAACAATAAATTAATCGAAAAGATAAAAGAAGTTAAGGATAGAGAAATTGACACCTTTAATTTATAGTGGTTCGGCAAGTCTATTCCACTCGAGCTCCTATTGGGTATTCCACTAAAACAATAAAGACTCCTTCCACGGCTTAGAGTCAAACCGTTACAATGTTCTTTTTGTAGGAACAAGAACAAACCTGATTTTTTCCACGGCTCAAGATCAAACCGTTACAACCTCTCTTTTTATGGATTAAGAGAAAACCGTACAATGATTTGGAAATGTAAGATCAAGATGAACAAACTTTCTCAAATAGTGGATTTACAAATTTAACTCTCACAAATCAAATTCTCACCATACAATAATTTTTCTCTTAAGAATAAGATGAATATTGAAAGTTTGAAGAGAGCAACAATGAAAACTTATTTATTTTGGAGGATTGAAAAATATGAAACTTGGTATCTTCATTTGGTAAAGAAAATGAACTTAAATAGACATGAAGATGCAAAGTTACCGTTAGACACAAAACATAATAATATTATAATATTCAAAAAGTTACCGTTAGACACAAGACATAATAATATTATAATATTCAAAAGGTTGCCGTTAGACACAATATATTATAATAATATAATATTCAAAAAGTTGCATTCAGACAAACAACATATAACTTTCTTTTCATTTTAAGAAAGTTACCGTAAGACATATAATCTAATAATAATATAATAATACACTCTTTCATTTTTATTTTCATTTCCTTTTTTCTTATACTTTCTTTTTTACTTTGACTTTTTAAAACACACAAAAGTCTCATGTGTCAAATATTAAAGACTTCACATATCACTTTTGGATTAGCCAATTTTTGTTACGTCATCACATTGAAATTTACCATTAAAACTCATTTAGACCCTAACTTTTTCATTTTAACTTCAATTTAAGTAATTCAAAATGCGTTTAAATTGTTATTTCAATATCTACATAGATAATTTAAAACATTAAATTTATTAGTAAATAAATTTCAAGTTTGTTATCATCAAAACATTAATTAATTAATTAGTTAAAATTAATTAATTTGGAATGACAAAAAAAGCCAACATATAGATATTTTGGATATATATAAATGTTTGGGTTAACTTACATTCATCTCAACTACTTTTATAAGAACAACCGTTTAATTTTACGATATTAATATAAAAAAATGAGCAATACTTAGGTAAGGGTGTGTAAGTATTTACCACACATTTTTACTTTTTTGCATTTTTCTCTCCACTTTAACATTTCTCTCTCCATCAATCAAAGCCAATTTTTTTTAAAAAAGTAAAAATATGTGGCTCTAAGGTGGGTAAGTATTTTCAAAATACTTATCTACCCTTACCTAAGTATTGCTCTAAAAAAATGGTAACAAATTAAATTTTAGATAATCAATTTATAATTTCTTAGTGTTTCAAAATCTTTCCATAAAGAAGTGATTTTGTGGTACAAATTGACGTTTTGCGGCCATGATTCTTCCACGTGGCTGGATATATCCATCCAAGTAGTTTCCTTCCACTTAGCTTAGAACAATTTTTTTTTTCAATAGTTTTCAAATTTATATAAATTTCTATTTGGATATATCTATTTAAAATATATCTACCAGTCGGTGACCGGATGGTTTCATTATTTGATGAAAATTCAGTTTAACACTATGATCACGGGTTCTATCTTTGAAACCAATATTTGTGATCTCCTTCCTCCAACTTTATACTATATATATTTAAAATATATCTATCAATTAAACTCAACTCAAATTCAATAGAATCAATTAATCTTTTAAAGTTGTTGATTTTTTAAAGATTTTTTTGATTCATTAAACTTCATTTTATTCTATAATAATGGAGAGAAAGATTCAAACATATAAATTCATGATTATTGGATCATATATGATATTACGGTTACTCATTTTAATGGTTAATTCATGGAAACTAAATAACAATATTAATAATGAGGATAAAATATTTATTGAAACTAATGAATAATTAAGTAAATATTATTTATGTGTAAAGAAGAAATTTTAAAATTAAAATAAATAAACAAAAAAAGTTTATGGATCGTAGAAAATGGACAAAATAAATTAATCGTCCACAATCTCTTGGCCAACAAAAAGTGATGGTACAACCCCATAAATGTGTATTTTATGATTTTTTAAAAATAGTGCGAAAACATAGACCAAAATTTAAGAAAAAATTGCATAAATCACCTCTAAATCATTTATATAATATGATATTTGTAACAATTTTTTTTGAATCTTGAAAATTCAAAGATTTTTACGTGGGTAAAGTTACGGTAAATTTGTCATATATATTTAAACTTTTTTATTAATAAACAAACTGCTGAAATATTTGAAAAAAAAAGGCAGATTGCTGAAATAAAATTCCACTAAAAAGAAGTCACAAAGATGATGATAAACCCTGTGTAAAAAAACTAAAAAGTAAAATAAAATCCAATAAAATTCTCAACTAAAAATTCAGTTTGCCAAAAAAAACCCGAAGAGAAATCCAAGAGACATATTAGATTGGGTAAATCAAAATGTGTCGAAAAGCATAACAAAATCTATAAACGGAAAGACGATATACGGAAAATCGTAACTGATTGCCCTCAACTCTTTAATCATCACATGTGTTGTTTCTCTTCGGAATTTTTTTGGCAATCTGGATTTTTTGTTGAGAATTTTATTGGATTTTTATTTTTTACACAGGGTTTGTGGCTTTTTAGTTGGGAATTTTATTCCAACCATCTGCTTTTTTCAATATTTCAGCAATTTTTTATTAATAAGAAAAGAAAACATATAGAAGACAAATCCTTTTTTTTTACTAGATATATACGACCGATCTACGTGAAAATCTTTGAAATTTTAGTATAGGTTAATTGCAATCTTTATTAAATTTGAAGAGTTCATTGTTTAAATTTAAAATTTATAGGATTAATTATTACCAACGTCAACTTTAGAAGGTAGTTTTTGTAATTTCCCTTATAATTTAGTTATTCCTAACTAAAGATTTATGATCAAAGCAGCTAACGTAATAAATGAAATGAGTTCAAAATGGAAGAATGAAATATGTCCATAAATAAACATCAATTTGTTTACTATTACTCAGCTATTAGAATCCTATACTAAAAAAAAAAAAAAAAAAAATTAGAATCCTCATTTTCAACTATCCTTAAAATACAAATAAATACCAAAGTGTGGTATTCACTTGGACCAAAAAAATCAAAGAAAATACTCAACAATTGAGATAGGAAGATTCAAATTCAATTTTCTTTTTTAATTTGGGAAATAGACCACAAAAACTGCCAAGATACATTCCAAATATCAAATTTTCAAAATCAAATTAACTATAACTAGATTCACTACCAATTCAAATTCAGCCTATTTATTTCTATGGAAATGTTTTTAATTTAGTAGATTTTCTTTTTAAGCATACGTTTTAAAATTAATAATTGAATGCATTTTTTACATTGACACTGCTCTGGTTTTGAGTTTGGAGAGAAGAAAAATGGCGCCGTCTTCTTCTTCTTCATCAGCTCTCTCAAGAATATATAATCTCAGTAATCACTTTCAGTCACCAGACTCGAAAAACAGAGATAACCCACAGGTCAGAATCATCAAATTACTCTCTTTAAACT
Organism: Sechiopsis laciniata; assembly: GCA_037833695.1. Classification (NCBI taxonomy): domain Eukaryota; kingdom Viridiplantae; phylum Streptophyta; class Magnoliopsida; order Cucurbitales; family Cucurbitaceae; genus Sechiopsis; species Sechiopsis laciniata. The sequence goes on along the minus strand of JBBMKA010000009.1, from coordinate 5,599,336 downwards.
GCGTTTTCCAATTTTTGCTTACCGTTTTGTCTTCTTTACTGTTGAAGGGTGCCATTGACGCTCCTGGTGGAGGCCTAATTAAGATATCTGCCGAAGTTTCTGATGCCTTGTCTTGTGGGCAGCCTGTTGTTGCTCTTGAATCAACCATCATCTCACACGGTGATTCTGGTTTTCTTTGCCATTTTCATAGTTTCTCGTCATGGGGTCCTAGCTTTTGTAGACATTTGAAACTATGGAGCCCCTTTTGTCGAAATTCAAAGATAATTTTGTTTATCCTTATAGAGAATGATATGATCATCTAACCATCAACTGACCTAGTTGTCGAGATGGCCTTAAGTAAATGATTATGGAATTAACTTCCTATGAGTCTCCTTGACTTCTAAATGTTGTAGGGTCAGAGTCTATATACGGTGACAATAGTTGAGGTGTGCGTAAGGTTGCCCGCACAATCATAGATATAAAATAAAAATGATGTGATCATCTAGCTTTGGTCTCTCATTATCTGATTCATGTGCAAACTTTGCCAAAAAGAAAGGACATTTGGTGGTTCAGAAAATTCTTTTTATGGATCACCTTGGTTCCATCGAGTACTGATAAATACGTAATTGATCAAAGATTAGTATTGTGGGTGATTTTCAAAGTTAGAATTACTGCATTTAAAAAACATTGGTTTCACTATAGGATTTTGGAACAATGATGATTCATTTCTGAGAATTTAGATCGTAGGATCCAATACTATCTTAGTTTGTAAACAAGACAACTTTTGAAAGTTGACTGTTATTGGATACTCTCAACTAATGAACACTAAAAAATTATCATTTATTTAGCATTTACTTGAAATATCTTTTCCTTCATTGTGAAATAATTGAGAGCTCGCAGTTATTTTCTCTCTTTGTATCTAGGGATGCCCTATCCGCAAAATCTGGAAACTGCAAAGGAAGTAGAAGCAATAGTGAGGAAGAATGGAGCAGTTCCTGCAACTGTGGCAATTTTAGATGGCACACCATGCATAGGTGTTTGTTTACCTACTTTGTCTCTATACGTTTCAACAACTACCGTGCTTATGATATTCATATTGTATACAGTTCATGAGTTTTATCTTTTCATCATTCTTGAAGATTATTGTTAAGGTGTTGGCTAACCGATTGAGAAAGATTCTCCTTGTGACAATTCCAGATTCTCAGGGTACTTTCATTTGTAGGAGACAAACCTTAGACCAAATCTAATTGCTAATGAAGTCCTCGAGGATTATAGATCAATCAATAAGGAAGAGATCATTTGTAAGATTCACTTTGAGAAAGATTGTATGTGGATTGGAACTTCATGGATAAGATCCTGGCTTAAAAAGGATTTTGGGTATAAATGGTGCTCCTGGAATTGGAGCTAGTCAGGTCGGTCAAATATTCGATTTTGGTTAATATGAGATCAAGAGGCTAGTTCTTTGCCTTTAGAGATTTTCGGCAAGGGGATTTCTTCTCTCCTTTCTTGTTTCTTCTAGTGATGGATGTTTTAAAGAGTATCATTTCACAAGGAGTAGACAGTGGGATTGTTGAGGGTTTCAAGGCCAGGAAGGATAAAATTGCTCGTATCTCATATCCAATTTTTTTTTATGACACTCTTCTCTCTTGCTCTGGGGATGAGTAGTTGTTTGTTAATTTGAACAACATTTTAGCTTTCTTTGAGACCGTCTTTGGGTTAAAGATCAATAGAGGCAATCTTTTGTTGGCTTTAACTGTGATATAGATAAGTTGAGTAGGTGGGCTGCCATGGTGGGGTGTGAAGCAGGTCATTTCGCCCTTTTTTGTATAGGTTGTTTTCAAACTTTTTCCTAAGTCTTCCCTTAAGACACAAACCTAGTTCTCTTTCATTCTGGGATCCTGTCGTGGATAAGGTGCATAAGAGGCTTTCTTCTTAGAAGAGGAGATTTTTCTCAAAATGGGGTTTACTTACTCTTATTCACTCTTTCTTGAGTAGTATCCTTATTTACTTCCTCCCCTTTTTTAGTATCTGTGTCCGTATGTAAAAGTTTAGAGAAGCTTGAGAGATTTTCTCTTGGAAAAGGTGGAAGAGGGGAAAATGAGTCATCTTGTTAATTGGGAGAAGGTTATCAAGGTTGTGGACTTTAGCGAATTAAGTATTGTTAATATGAGAGCTCGTAACAAGACCTTATTTGTTAAATGGCTTCGGCATTTTCATCTTGAGTCATCCGCCATATGGCGTAAGGTTATTGTAAGTATGAGTCGTCCCCTTTCGAAAGGACCACGGGTGGGGGCAAAGGCACTTCTAGTGTTGAGATATGTCTTGAACGACTTAATGCCCTACGATTAGTTAGTCGGAGATCTCGCTGCTCGGTCAGCGAGCTGGGGTCTGTATTGTTGTTTTATTTCGTATATGGGCTTTTAATGTAATTGGGCCTTTATCTGTAATACAGTTTTAATGAGGGTATTCACTCAAATTAAAACCCTAGCTCCATGATGTTCATTCTGTATTTTTTGCCTCTCCTTAATAAAATCATACTCTTCTCTGCCCATGGACTAGTTAACACAATGTTAGTGAACCAAGTAAATTTGTTGTTTCAAGTAAATTTGTTGTATCTCTGTTGGTTTATGTTAATCTTAATAAAATAGTATTTTTATCTTTTTAATTATGTTTTCCTTTTAAGATTCGATTAAATATTATTTTCTATCTCTTACTTTTATAATTAGACATTATTTTTTCCTTTTAAGAATAGGTCATCTTTTCCTTTTATGATTAGATATTATTTTTTCCTTTTATAATTAGGTCATCTCTTGTACTCTATTTAAACCCAATATTGGGTTAATTATTAAATGAAGAGAATAATTTGAATTTCATCTTTCAACATTCTCTTTCTTGTTTTTTTCTTATTCTTCGATCGATTGTTGATTGCCGTTTTCATAACATCTAGAATTCCTTGGACAAGCATTGCTAAATTCTAAAGGTCATTGTGAGTTGTCTGCTCTCTTTCTTCGTTCACTCTTTGAGGGAGGACGAGAGAGATGCTTTTTTCTAGGAGGATAAGTGGTTAGGGGATAGACCCCTATGCTTCTTGTTTCCGCACCTTTTTCATTTATCCTTGATAAAAATCACTTAGTGGCTAAGTTGTTGTGTCATCCTTGGCCTAATCGTCACCTTTGGTAGGTTTCTAGAGTTCTTTGTACGATAGAGAAATTTTAGATACGATCAACCTTCTTTCTTCATGGGGTTTTTTGCTATTGTCCTGAGAAAAGGTATGTTCGTTGTTGGTTCATTGTTCAGCCAAAGGCTTCTCATGTAGGTCATTTTTCTCTTGAATTGTTAACCCTTCCTCCTTATTCTTAGGGAAGCTCTATCTTTGCCTCATTATGGAACGTAAAATTACTAAAGAATGTTAAGTTTTTTGCTTAGTCGGTGCTTCATGAGTGGTGAGGAAGTTGACTACCTTGGTGGGGCTTGGTTCTTTGTAGAGTTTGATATTTCTCTGGCTGGGAAGATAAGGTCTAGTGGGTGGATGATTGTGGAAGACTTTCTTCATCCCCTTTCGTGCTAAATGATTTTTTTTAAAATTTTTAAAATTTTTTTTTTTTGTGGCAAACAGGGGTGTGTGCTATTTTGTGGAGATTTGGAGTGGGAGAAATAATGGAATCTTTTGAGGGAGGAAAAGGTCTTCGGGTGATGTTTTGTCTCTTATTAAACTATATGTTTCTCTTTAGGCCTCAGTGACAAAGTCCTTTTATAATTATTCTCTAGGTCTTATTTTTGCTTGATTGAAGGTCTTTTTTGTAGGTTGTCTCCTTTTGCGAACTTTTTTGCATATCCTTATTTTCTTTTATTTTTTCTCAATGTAAGCTCGTTTTTTATAAGAAAAAAGCATCATCCTTTAAAATTAAATGTGTTGCTTCAAAGCACATAATCTCATCATCTTGAACTAGCTTAGTGGCTACAACAGTTTGTTCTTGCAGCCTTACCATGGAGAAATATTTTAATCACAATTGACGAAACCGTCGTCTTAGAGACTTCAACTCCAATTTAGGAAACTTCTTAAATCTCCTATTGTTTGTGTTGTGTTATTATTCCCCTTACTGGCAGCTGGTCCCCACGGGTCCTCTGTCATAAGCGTTAATAAGTTGGTCTATATATAAGAACCGGTTGGAATCTGTATGATGTCTTGGATGTTAGTTCTCCTTCTGAGTGTGTCACAAGACGTAGGCTGGTTATTTATTATTTTCCACTCACTCAACAACCTATATCATTTGATCTTGTCCATTTGGATTCAAGAGCTTGAATTAGGCTTGACCTCTTGATTTAATCTGTTTATGCAATGCCCCTCCAGTACACGCTCTAGTACATCACCATATATGGTATGGTGCAATTGCCAATTCAAACTGTCTTCTTAGTGCTTTCCATGTGTCAGATAGCTATGAATTCTCGCTATTTGTTTTTTTATGAATAAAAGCCTTCCATTAAGAAGTAATATGTTGCTGTGGTGTGATGCTTTGGTTTTTTGATATCTTCTGTTTTGTCTAGTATTCCTCTCTACTATACATCATTGTTTAAAATGCCCCCACAAGTTTATGTTTTACTTGAAAGAATGATTAGGAAATACTTTTGGGCTGGAGTGGAAAGTGGTAGTCTAAACAAATGATTAGGAAATTGATACGTTTTGGGCCTTAGCATTATTAAGGAATAATATAGGGGTATGTTAGAAATTACTTGTGGCAAAGTTTGATGGTTGATACCAATTGATATGATCCAGGATCTAGATTATATAAAAAGGTAAAAGAATACAAGATAAACCAAGATTTGATAGGTCTTGGAACCTCCCATCTCAAGAGAATACTCTCTATGAGCCTTACAATAATTCACTCAATAATCACTCAATAATTGGATGCCTAAACTCTACCCTAACATCTCCTATTTATAACAAAACCCTAACTTACTCCCCAAGTAATTACTAACATACCCGTATATTATTCTTTAATAATGCTAAGGCCCAAAACGTATCAATACCCGCCCCTTTAAAGCACCTTGTCCTCAAGGTGGGCATAACAAAAATAGAAACATAAAAATGAAAACACATATATATATATATTTTTTGGCAGTGCGTCAATGGCAACGGCGGTGGTGGCAGAGGTGGAGGCGGTGGTGGGGGCGGCAGCGACGGAGGTGGGGTGGTGATGGCGGCGGCGGTAGTAGCGGCAGTGGTGGCCGTGGTGGGGGCGGCAGCGACAGAGGTGGGGGTGGCGGTGGCGGCGACAGGGGCGGTGGTGGTGCGTCGGTGGCAGCGGCGGCAGTGGTGCGTCGGTGGTGGCGGAGGTGGAGGCGGTGGTGGAGGCGGTGGTGGGAGCGGTGAAGGTGGTGGTGGCGGTGGCGGCAGCAGCAAAACCCTAGCCGTCACTTTTTCTTCCAATATAATTTCTTCTCCAAAACATCTTTTTAGGTCATTGAAATACTTTTTTAGGTCTTCTCTGATTTCTTTTTTTAGAGAAGCTACCTTTTCTCTGATATCATTTTTCAAGGCCACCATCAAACTTTGCCACTCTTCTCAAATTACATGAAGAACTTCTTGATCCATCTCTACAACCAAGAATCGAACGGCTCTGATACCAATTGATATGATCCTGGATTTAAATTATATAAAAAGGTAAAAGAATACAAGATAAACCAAGATTTGATAGGTGTTGGAACCTCCCCTCTCAAGAGAATGCTCTCTATGAGCCCTACAATAATTCACTCAATAATCATTCAATAATTGGATGCCTAAACCCTACCCTAACATCTCCTATTTATAACAAAATATCCTAACTTACTCTCCAAGTAATTGCTAACATACTCCTATATTATTCCTTAATAATGCTAAGGCCCAAAATGTATTAGAAATACATTTTGTTAGATGGAATCTTTCCTCTCGGGCTAAAGAAATGGGAGGCCTTAGAGTGGATGCTGTTCACCATAAAAATTCAGCCTTACTTGCTAAATGGGGATGGAGATTTTTCAAGGAGCCAAATGCCCTTTGGAGTAGAGTAATCTCAAGTATTCATGGTATGGATTCTTTTGGCTGGAAATTAAAGAAGAAATCTTCCTCAAGTTTGTGAAGCCCTTGGGTTAATATTTGAAAAGTGCGGGAAAATTTTCAATCTATGGCAGTGATAAAAATTGGAAATGGGAACAGAAGCCTCTTTTGGCATGACATTTGGATTAATACCTCGTCATTAATAGAGTTATTTTCTGGTCTGTTTTCTTTGGCTTCTAACAAAGATGGTTTGGTGGCCTCCTATTGGGATTACTCTACTTCTTCCTGGGAATTTGATTTCAGAAGATTATTAAAGGATGATGAAGTAATTGCTTTTGAAAATTTGCTTGGTCTAATCTCACAGAAAAGGTTATCATCTTCTCCAAATTCTATTCTTTGGTCTTTGGGGGCCTCTGGTTTGTTCTCAGTGAAATCTGCCAATGCTTTTATAAGTGCTAATGAGCCAATGGACAAGTCTTTGTTCAAAGCCATTTGGAAATCAAAGAGCCCTAAGAAGATCAATGTTTTTCTTTGAGTGTTAGTAAATGGCAAGTTGAATTCGGCTGAAGTGCTCCAAAGGAAGTTGCATTCCCATACTCTTCAACCCTCCATTTGCTTCCTCTGTTTTTCTGCATCTGAAGATGGCAGCCATCTACTGTTTTTTTGTCATTATGCAGCATTGTATTGGCATCGTTTGTTGAATATCTTCGGCCTCTCTTGGGTTTTTTCAAGCAATGTGAAGGAAAATGTTATTCAATTGCTTCTTGGTCCTCATGTTCGTAGCAAAGCCCCATTTTTTATGGATAAACTCAATCAAAAGTCTCTTATACAAGTTATGGTGGGAAAGAAATCAAAGAATTTTTCAGGACACCTATCTGCATTGGCTTGATAAATGTGATTCAGTGCGAATGAAAGTTTCTCTTTGGGCCAACTCTTCTAAAGTCTTCAGTGGCTTCTCCGTTTAGCAGATATTTTCCAACTGGGAGGCTTTCCTTTAGAAGATCATTTGTAGTCCCTGTTATGTTTTGTTTGAGTTCTTGTCTTTCTTGATTTCTATGGTTTGATTAGCTTGCCTTATTTTGTTGTTTTCTATTTTCCTTATTCTTTGTTTTGTACTCTCTTCCTCTTCATTTTCTCAATGAAAGATTGTCTCTGTTTCAAAAAAAAAAAAAAAAAGCCTTCCATTAAGAAAAAAAAAATGAAAGAAAAGCAAATTACAAAATGACTGTATCATATTTCTCAAAAAAAAAAAAAAAAACCAAACAAAAAGACTGCCTCACCGAACCTACTGAAATTTTGAACTTAATAGGGGAAAATGTCACTCAAAGACCTCTTGAGCCCTCTACAATTAGAATTTGTCATGAAAGTTTTGAGCTCATACTAGGATTGGATAACTGCCTTCCCATTCTCCAACCAAACCTATGCAAGTGCCATCCCAGCCATTCAAATGATCACCATGTCCAACTTATCCATCCCTCTGATACGTTCTGGGCCTTAGAGTATTAAGGAATAATATAGGGGTATGTTAGCAATTACTCGGGGAGTAAGTTAGAGACTAGGGTTTATAAATAGAGGTTGTAGGGGAGGAGAAAGGTATCAAATATATTGTAACCATTTTGGTATTAGGGCTTGAGAGTGGTTCTCAAGAATGGGAGGTTCCAAGACCTATTAAATCTTGGTTTATCTTGTAGTTCTTTATCTTTTGATATAATCTAGATCCCGGATCTTATCACCCTCATAGTCAATAAAATCATTTAGAAGAATCAGCCCAACTCACTCTCAATCCTTTGATTCTATTATGAGTTACTCAAACTTGCGCACTTGCAAGTGCCTCAACTTCTTCCACTGGTTTTGCTTCCACTTCCACTAAATTATTGGAGGCAGAGTTGATTATACATCATTGTTTCTAACTTCTCAGAGTTGATTATGCAGGCCTGAATGAAGAAGAGTTGGAGAGGTTGAGCATTCTAGGTAACCGAGTTCAAAAGACGGCTAGGAGGGACATAGCACAAGTTGTGAGTTTTTTTTTTTTTTTTTTTTAATTCTTTGATAGGAAACAAAAACAATTTACTGATATGATGAAATAGAATACAAAAAAAATTCCTATCAACTATGGGATAACAATTACAAAAATACATCCATTGATTAGCAAGGCTGGATAAACTATTCTATAACTACAAAAAAGAGTAGTCAATTTGTTCCAAGCAACAACGAAAAGAGATGTTGGCTCGTCCGAAGAAGGGAAAGCATGCACTTATGGTCCTTATGTGCCAGTTTTGATGGCGTTACGTTACCTCAGTATACGAGTCCCTCCTCTCGGATGTGTAGTTGATTCATGAGGTAATCTCTCGGATGTGTATGCTTTCCCTTCTTTGGACCATAAGTTGGATGTTCAACTTCTAGAGAAATTTGATTTGTATTTACCGTATTATCTTATTGTATAAAATGCTCAAAACGTAGCCCAAAACCTTGTAACACTTTCACCCTTATCAATAAAAATGTTTTCATTTCTCATAAAAAAAATCTTTTCCAAAAAAAACATGATAATTATAGTCATTAAAATATCGATTTTGGTAGGCATTAATTCTTTTCTTTTCTTCATTTGTTTTAATTATAAACTACAAGGTGTAACTATGTGAAGGTAACATCGTAGTTTTACGCTATCTTGTGTCTTATAAGGTTGCTAGCAGAGGAAATGGTGCTACTACAGTTTCTGCAACAATGTTCTTTGCTTCTAGGGTGAGCACGTCATGGTGGTTCTGTTGTATTCCGTAATTGATTCTTTAAAAATACTTCATAATTATCAAGTCTTTTTTTAACCTTCTCACCAACTTATACATGGAAATTTATTGCAGGTTGGCATCCCCGTGTTTGTAACTGGTGGCATAGGAGGAGTTCATAGACATGGTGAACAAAGTAAGATACTGATGTAGGCTTTTGGTCAATTGTTAGTTACTCTGGCCATTTACCATTATTCTCTTATTTCTTTATAAACCTTACAAGTTGGAAGTTCCAACCACATGTAAGTTGGTTAAGGGTGGTTAGCTTTGTTGGGTTAGTTTAGTTGGTTAGCTTGTATAAATAATCTGATTGGGCCTAGTCTTTGATTTCGATTGAATTCTAATGAAATCTTGGATATTTGATACATTAGATAGTTTTGTACGGATGAATCTCAACCCATGACAAACAAACTAAGAAAGTTTTATGAGAGGAGGGGGAAGGGTAGATGTGTAAAAACTAGTATGTGCGTGGTGCCCCCGGGTTTAGAAGAGCGTAAGCTCCAAGTTCCCGTGTCATAAAAAAAAGGACTAGTATGCCATAGAGAGATCAAATGACTAATATACATCAGATACTATGTATAAAGCTTGAAATAGAGCAAATGAATAATAACGAGTAAATGATTGATGATAGACATGGCGAATCATTTTACTTTCTTGCATATGCTGGAGAGAGATAGAGATAAAGCTGGCAGACAAATTTATATACTTTTATGCATATAATATAGAGAGGGAGAAAGGTGGGGTGGGAGAGAAGATAATTTTCGTGTACAATCTAGGAACTGAGTAAATTACCGATAAAAAACGACAACACATTATGAACAAAATAGGAAGAAACAAGAAAGAGAGCGTATGGAGTCTCCTATCATAACGAGCTGGCAACTGATACCTCATTCTGGGATGGAAAGATGTTAGTTGGGCGCTTTATGATGAACTTTGCTCCTAAGAATCTCTGCTAAGTAAAATATTATTTAGAATTTTACTGGATGGCTCACCCTGAGATTATAGATCATCATTTTAATTATTAATTGGAGCATTGAACACAAGTGCTTACATTGTATTATTTCAACTCAACTAACTTTTCCAGCTTCTTTACATATTTTCAACTGCTTTTTGCAGCGATGGATATATCTTCTGATCTCACTGAGCTAGGAAGAACCCCTGTAGCAGTTATCTCAGCTGGTGTAAAATCAATACTAGACATTCCGAGAACCCTCGAATATTTGGTATCGTTGTCTATTTCCATTCCGTAAATCATTTTGCACATCATGCAGCTTTCTTTTTAATCCACTTACTGTCCCAAAAATTTAATTAACAGGAAACCCAAGGAGTGTGTGTTGCAGCTTATAGGACAAACGAATTTCCTGCTTTCTTCACTGAAACCAGTGGCTGCAAGGTATTCACTAAAATCACATGTAAAACAGCTTTATGTTTATGCCTTCTACATCTTTACACATTTCTAATGTGTACCAAGGGTAAAATGTTTATCCATTTCTTCAATTTAGTCTAGAAGTCACTAATATATATATTATGGGGGTAGGGGTTTTAACCCATAACTTCTTGATTATCAATTCATACATCTTGCTAGTTGAGCAAACTTCTTGACTAGTTATACTATCATTAATATAAGATGATATAATACTAACTTGAGCATAGTTTGACTAATTAATGTATTATACATCCGTCCTAAAAGACAGGTTCAAATTCTCTCCCTTATATATAGATGAACTAAAAGAAATGATGTTACAACTGATGATAATCTTAAGTTTGTGGTTATCTTCACTCATACTATGGGTAGGCTGTGTACATTTTTGCTAGTCGAAAGGCTAGAATTTTTATTATTTGAATCTAATATTCTTTTTTGTTCATGATGTATAATATGCAGGCACCTTGTCGTGTTGATACCCCAGAAGATGCTGCAAAGCTTATTGGCAAGTCACTGGAGAACTTTCTACCTTTCTTGATTAAAAACTTAATTTGAAAACTTTTTTATTTTCCACAATTACTAGGCTTAAGAAATAAAAATGTCATGGGTTCGGTGGTCACCGAACTAGGAATTAATTTTTTTCGGGTTTTTTTGACATCCAAATATTGTAGAGTGGCAATATGTCCCGTATAAGTAGTCGAAGTGCGTGTAAGCTGGTTTGGATACTCACAGATGTTAAAAATAAAAAAAGAATGAAAGTGATATAAGTTCATTCCCATCCTCTCTTTATTTATTACCTTTTGATGGTCTTCCTCTGCAGGTGCCAACTTGAATCTTGGGCTTGGAAGTGGAATTCTGATTGCTGTTCCAATTCCAAAAGAGCATTCAGCTTCTGGAAGCTTAATTGAGAATGCAATACAAAGCGCACTTCAAGAAGCTCGGTAAGTAAAATACTAGTCAAAGCTACTCAGGTTTCTTAATCACTGGCAAGAAAAGTTGACTTGAACTTTTGAGGTTCGGCTTTAGGGTTTAGGGTTTAGGTTCGGCTTCATTGCAAATTTTATTGTAAACTTATGCAATTACTTTGTATATGTATATATATATTGAGAAATAGCATTCCAAATTAGGGGAATAGATTCGATGATTACTATTGCATTAAGCTATGCTAAAACTCGTTGACCTATTGGTTAAATAGTGCCTAAGTTTAATCCATGATGACTACCTATCTAAGAATTAATTTACTACGGGTTTTCTTGACAACCAAATATTGTAGGGTTAGACGGTTTATCCCTTGAAAATAGTCGAAGTGTGCGTAAATTGATCTAGATATTCACGAATGTCAATTTTTTTTTGCTGAAACACATTTTATTTGTATACACAAATTACAGGGAGAAGAATATTGTGGGAAATGCTGAAACACCTTTCTTACTTAAAAGGGTGAACGAGCTTACAGGAGGAGCATCACTTGCTTCAAGTATCCTTCAACTAACCATTTTTACAAACATTTTTATTGCTATAAATATGTATGTATTTCTGGTTACATCCGGTTCGAAAACGAATAATCGCTTGGTCTAAAATATGACAGACTGAGCAAAACAAGTTTTTCAAACCTTTTCAATTTAGACATGGAATTTTGTTTTATTTCATGGTTTTCTTTAACATCCCCCAGATATTGCACTTGTAAAGAATAATGCTCTTGTAGGTGCTAGGGTTGCTGTAGCCCTTGCCAAGCTCAGTGTGTAATAGCAGGAAGGTACTTTTGAAGTTCATTTGGTTTTGGATCACACTTACATAACTTTTTTTTTTTTTTTTTTTAATAGATTAAGCCCCCGTTTACCATTTGGTTTTTTAGTTTTGAAATTTAAGTTTGTTTTCACTCAAATTCTCTATAAATAGATTCATCTTTTGTAGAGTGTTGTGGCAGCAAGAATGAGAATGCTTATATAGAGGGCGAAAATTAGGAGTTATTTGAACTCAACTAAATTCTAGAAAGGAGAGCAAGTTTTTTAAAGTTATTTATTTATTTTAACTTTTCAAATTTTGGTTTAGTTTTTCAAAATAATTTATTTATTTTAACTTTTCAAATTTTGGTTTAATTTTTAAAAACATATAAAATGTAGATATTAAAGTAAGAAAAACAATAAGTTGGAGGTGGTGTTTTTCAAAAATTAAAAACTCAAAACAAAAGGGAAACTTACAAAACTAGTTAAATCTAGAAAATAATTACAAAATACGGTCACTTTAAAACGTATTAATGATTATGGATACAAATACTTTAGAATTTGTCTATATTTGTAATTATTTTGTGAGAAGAGCTCATCAACTACAATTTTTCACAACAAACTAGTTATCTAATGTGGCATAAGTTATTTCTTTTAGAGAAGGTAAAACTAGTTATTATTATTATTATTTACAATTGGTGGTGGAGAATTTGAACACATATATATGCCTATTGGGTTTAAGGCACTTACGCCAGTTGAGCTATTGCTGTTTTTTGAGTTTTTATTGCTTGTAACGAACGAGTTTATGATTGTAACGAACGAGTTTGTTAGATTTTGACATTTAAGTGCAATGACTAATGAGTATGATTTACTCAATAATATAATAGGGTGGAATCCCTTGAAAGCATATCCCAATTCACTTTTGTTGTTGGAAAGCCTCAATTATGTATATTTTGAAGGCTTGGGACATGGATTACATATCATTTATTGTGTTAGGACAATCACTTACATACAAATGGGATATTGCCTTTTAGCTTGCTAAAGATGTTAGGGTGAGAGATGGCAATTAGTTGTATGAGGAACAACTTGTTTGGATATCAACTATCCGTTGTCTTAGTGATCAATAACGGTCAACTAAATATTAAATTGTTAACGAGTTCAAATTGTTTACTTAATCAACTCACGGATGTGAAGAAAAAAAAAAGGTTGAATATCGAGACAAGTTATTATCAATAAATAAAAAGTGTGTTAATTAGATGTGAGTTTTTTTTTTTGTTTTGTTTTTTAGTTCAACGATAAAGGGGAAGATTCAACAAAAAGTGTGTTAATCTCTTAGTTATGGACGTACATTTATACCAGTTGAGCTATTATTCTTGTTGATAGATATAAGAGATTGATTTGATTTCATCTTGGTCAAAATGAACTAACATGTTACTTTAGAGCAATGCTTGGATTTTTACCGGTAAGAATTCAAGTCTTTTTTACCCACATTTATGATCACAAATTTAAGTGTTTTTTTACCCACAATTTCCTAAATCTAAAAAGAAATAGAAAATTTTGTGGCCATAAATGTGGGTAAGAAGGGCTTGAGTCCTTACCGGTAAGGATCCAAATATTGCTTCTGTACTTGAAGGAACCCTAGATAGCCACTTTTAGGATGTCCATCACAATTATAGCATCTTTTTTAAAATTATTCACTTATAGCAGTTTTTTAATTCGTTTTTCTAAAATTTTAATTTTACCATTTTTCTTCCTTCTTCTGTGTTTTGGGGCTTCAATTTTGCTTTTTTTTTTTTTTTTGCTAAACAATACCTCAATAGAAAGAGAAAGAGAAAATGAAGCTAACCTAACAAAAATCATATCAAATGTAACTTCGAATCAAAAGTTATGGCTCGTTAAACAATTATTGAAAAAAAGTTGTTCATTGGTAAAAAAAATAAGATGTGAGAGAAAGTGACATTGAAGTCGGTTGATTGAAGACTATCATCAAATTGATTAAATCTATCATCAAATTGATTGAAGACTATTTATTGAATGCTATCAATTGAAAACTGATTGTAAGTTATCCATATCAATTGAAACTTATTGAAGACTATAAACTAAAAACTGATCTAAGGATATTTTGATTATTATATAGGGACGGTCCCATTTTCTTACAATATTTAAAATATAGATGGTATTTTTTTTTTTTTTTTTTTTAATTTTCTTTTCTTTACCGGTAAAATTCCCTTAATTTAAGGTAAATAAAAAATTAAACTTAAAATACAAGTTGTCTATAAACTTTCTTTGAAATTTAAAAATATTCAATAGTTCTCTTAGCTTTCAATTTTGTCTCTAATAAATTCATATTCTAAATTTTAAAACAATTATTGATTTATTTGCATTGAAACGTCGTAATTGATCTCATTATCTTTTCAATTTTATCCTGCAGTCGATTTGGCTCCTGTTAGGAAATACTTGTTTTTTAAAATATATACAGCAAAATACTTTTTTGGATTTATTGAAAGTGTATACTTGCTTGTATTATTCGGAAATTGAATCTAGAATTCAAAATTCGAAAACATTATTTTTTGCAGCGAAAGTTTGGTAATTTCGAATTTGAGGTTTTGTTTTTCTTATTAACAAAATGAATTAAAACTAAGAGGATTTCATTAAAACTTGTAAGTTTGATTTCCATAGTGGTAAGAAACAAATTTTAATTTTCAAAAAAGGAAAGAAAGAAATTTTTAAAATAAAAAATAAAATTTTTAAAATATTTTTATGCAACATGATTGAGAATTATACTTTATCACATATATTTGTTCACCACATCCTCTATAATTTTTTTAATATTAATTCTAAAAATAGTAGTACTGGTAAAAGTTTAGATATTTATCCAAAGACATTATTTTCAAGGATAAATTATATTTTTGCCCTTGGACTATATATGAACTTTCTATTTTGTCCTCTTAAATTATAGAAATATCAAATATATCTATCAACTTTTCAACTATTTTGAAAATGTCATCTGAAATGAAAAATGTTTCAAAAAATAAATAAATAATCAGCACCTTAAGATTAAATGGGAGTCGATGTGGCGTAAAGCAAGAGCGAAAGATTTAAAGACTTTACTCACTTAAGCATAGAAAATCACAAAATATTAAAAGTACCAATCAAATATCACTAATGTAAATATTATCTATTAGGTTGTCTCTCTATCTTTTACAAAGAGAAACTCTCTAGGTGTACTCATGGAAGATCTTCTCGAAAATCGACTAACGAGTGATTTTAAACATGATAACGTGCGTTATTGAGTCTTTCCTTCAACCTTTGAAAAGAGTTGGGAATGACTGGTTTTGGAGTTCCATAGGGAGCGAGAGGAAGAGAGCTCATCTGGAGCTATGTGGAGATCAGGGAGAGAGGATTGTAGTGGCTTAGATGTTGGAGCAAGATTCGAACTCATGACATCTTAGTCATTGATATATACTTATGCCGATTATTGTTTTTGTTGGCATTGCAAAATATTTTTTTAGATTCCATTTTTGTAACTTGATAAATCATCTTAGGGTTAGTCATCCCTCCTATAATTTTGTTGAAACTACATTAAATCATTGTCATTCAATTTTGTATATCAAATAACAAAAACCAAATACCCAACATCTAACATAATATATGTGAATTCAAGCGCATTTTGCTATAGTAAATATCTAGATAAATGAACTAGGATAATTTTTGCTTAATTTAT
>JBBMKA010000009.1:5548446-5570735 GCA_037833695.1 Sechiopsis laciniata | reverse complement strand
CTCCTTTGAAGGCTATATAAATGTAATCCCCCTATTATGAATACAACTAAGTACATTGATATTGAATTGATTCAATTGATTGAGGGGAGCTTGATAGAGATAGAATCTATCAGTATTAGTCTCTTTTCATATTCTTAGTGAACATTTTTGCAGAAAAATATATATGTATCAAAAGAATAACAGTAAACTAGAAAAGCGATTTAATTTAAAATGCAAGCTATGAAGCACATTCTAGTAAAAAACAATAATGATTATCAAATACCTGACAAGCACAACTTTGTTACAGCGGCCACATGGATATAACTCAGGTTTATCTGCTTTTGAAAACAAATATGCAAATCCCTTCTTCCTGGAGGACTTCACCTTACCCAATACCACATTCTTGGGCTTCTTTAACTCATTTGTTCTACGAGCAATTCTTTTCTCCTCAAAGTTCTTCACCAGATGCAAAGGAACATAAGTCCCATTTAGCCAATATCTCTTTCTTTCATTGCTTGCATCCTCCAGCATAACCCCTTGTTTTTTAACAATGTCAGGCATAACTCTTCTCTTTCCAAAGTCAAGGAGATATTTTACCACGTCCCCTTCAATAGACTTACGGCGCACAATTACCTTCTTGAAAAGCCTGATTGATTTTCTTAATTCCTTTTCTACCGTAGGAAGAGGATGGGTATTTTCAATGTCATCCCACCGAATGTTTGAATAAAACTCTCTAACCTGAAAAGCAATTTTGGAACAAATAGGTCCTAAAACATGAAGAAGAAAAAAAATCCATACTAACATAACAATCTATGACGAGCACAAATCAGATTCTTCAACCAACGAATTAGTCATTATTTAAGGAGTGCTTTCATTTTTTTTTTTTTTTTACATCCATGATTCTCCAGGCCAGCTTGCACGCTCTTCAACTATTGTCACGAGAGATACCGCCTGATCCAATAACATTTGGATGGCAAACCCATAGGAAACTAATTCCTAAGTAGATGGTTACCATAGAGTGAACTCACCTCTTAGTTTCTCAAGATCCTCTTGACCACTAAGCCACTTCATTATGGTTATTTAAGGAGTGCTTTTAGTTTTTATTAACTAAAATTTACACGATGATAGGAAACTAACATTTTTGGAAATAATTTTTAAAAAATGAAATAAAAAACAATTTCATTGATAAATGAAAGATGAGTTAAACTCAAAGAACCTAAAGGTGATTACATAATAATAATAATAATAGAGTTTCCATTTTTTTTTTTTAAATGTGGAAGGTAAAAAAGGAATTTCTCTGCAGCGCTCAAATTACAAATCATTTACCCTTTTGAAGAGTGACTGATTCTAATTTGAGTCTCACAGAAAAAATATACACTCAAATTAGTAATCATTCACCCTTCTTTAATTAAATTTAGTAAACAAAGGGAGTAAAAGGGAAGTGATTCTGACTTAAACTAAGTGATGGAACCAAGGGTGGTAGCTCTCAAACTATGAACGAGACTTCCATTTGTAATGCTTGCTTTAATCAAATTCTTTCTTATCTTAAGCAGTAACTGAACTCAAATAATGTAATAATTCTATAATTTTTTCTTATTTCTAAAAAAAATACAATTCCATCCTTCGTAAATTAGTCAAAACTTACAATCATACAAAAATTTCAATACTGCATTTCTCTAAAACAAATTATCGAAGACGTAGAAACAACAATAGGAAAAATAACAAGTATGAATTTGAAATCTTTCTTGCTTTTTATAAACAATAGGGAGGAGGAAAACCGTAATAGTGTTGAATTATGTTAAATCACCAATCAACCCAAAAGCTTAAGCTAATGGGTTGGAGTAAATTTAATTATATCAACCAACAAATAAAGAGATAGACATGGAGGAAATAATATCATATAGGCAAAAAGGTAAACTAAAAAACCTGGAATGCAAGCTGCTCTGCGCTTGTCGATGTCTCTACAGCAGCTCGCCAAGCAATACACCTGCTCCTTCTTGCACATTCTGAACCCTCAGGATATGCAATTCCAGGTATCTTTGTACAGCCAGCTGCAGAATTTTAAACTTCAAAAGAATTCAGAACCACTATTCAGTTGACTTCATTGCAAATGACGTCAACTCAGCTTCAAAAAAAGATTGATATGTTACAAACCTTGTCGTGCAGCCTTGGAAACCAAAGAACGAGGTAGAACTTTCCAGTTAAACATGCGACGAGAAAGCTGGCCACCCCTCCACCAGAACATACATAATCCACTAGAACCACTCGAAGAGGCATTTGACTCGATATCTGAAAACCTAGCTCTTTTTCTACTTATTCCATGTCTATTAGCACGTACTGAACTGGTAAAAAGAGAAGCTGAACCCAAAGTGTTAACAGAATCGACATACTTAAACCACTCAGTTGATATGGCACGCTGGCATAAATTTGATTCTATCTGTAAATGTTTTGTAAGAACAAAAATTAGCCTTCATAAAGACTCAGGAACGGAGGCGATGCAGGTAAGAATTGATTTTTTTTTTTTTCTTTTAATGAAAATGCAGGTAAGAATTGATGCAAAACGTGTGGACAATAAGTAGTTCTCAAACTTGCAGCATTGTTACGATATAATTGAATGGCATTTGTTATTAAAGATAATCGTTACATGAAATGGTAAATAATATTGGTGCAGTTATTCCTTTTCTTTTTCATTGTTCAAAAGCATTTGGGATGCTCTCCGAATCTTCCCATCATACTTCTTCTCCTTTTCAGTTTTTATGTTTTTAATAATGAAGAGGAAGATATAAATATTGATATATATCAAATAAACATTTTAAAGTTTAAATTTAGATAAACAGTTTTTTTAATCATTATGTTCACATAAATGTTTAATAGATTTATGAATAAAAAGTTGATAAACATATTTAAAAAATAAATATAAAAATTGGGGATGAGGATGGGGACGAGCGCAGGGACAGGTGGGGGTGAACAATGTATTATACTTATCTCCTCCCCATCCCAAATAAAGAAGATAACCCTCACAAAAAAATGATCACCCCTACGTATTTGTTCCCTCTTAATCGTGCAGGACCACCAATTAGCCCTTTTGGGCATTTTCGACCCAGATAAAATACTTCTAGGAGCCAACTGTATATGGAATTCGGCAAACAACCACTCACTCCAAAGATATTTATGAGGGAGAATCAACCGTTGGCAACAAACAGACAATACAAAAGCAAATGATCCAGATTCTGAAGGCGGAAAGTGCCCTTCCTACATTCCTCTTGAACCATGTCTTGAGTAATAAAAACCCTTCACTGTTCTAGGGCACTTTAAATGCCAAATTGTATCTACAAGAGGAGTCAAGGTGGATCTCATTGTTATGAAGTATACGTATTTAGAAAATTATTTGTATTTGTCTTTTTCGTAATTTTACATGTTCTAAGTGAGATATGTCTTGAACTGTTTGATGCCCTACGATTGCTTAATCGGGGGTCTTGCTGGCCAGTCAGCGAGTCAAGGTCCCAGGTGCAAGGCCCATGGTGGGGGCAACGCCCCGAAACCTAAACAAAATATGTAATCAGCTTTCTATTTTCGTATATGGGCTTTTATGTAATTGGACCTTATCTATAATAGGATTTAACGAGAGTGCACTATATAAACTCGAATTAAACCCTAGCCCTGCCAATTTGACATTCTGTATTTTTTCGTTGTCTCCTTAATAAAACGTCCTCTCTTCTGCCCGTGGATGTAGCTAACATACCATTAGTCAACCACGTAAATTTTGTGTCTTCTTCTTTTATATTTTTCTGATTTTCGATCGATTGTTGATTGTCCTTTTCATAACATTCTAGTTAAGGTTTCCTTATACCCTTAGATTCTCTTGTATTCCTATATGTGTGTGTCAATTTAATAAGTAATATACGGAGCATTCTACTCATTAAGGTTTACAAGGTATATGAAGACGGAAGAACAATTAGGAGACATTCTCACTACAACGTTAAATGGAGGAAGAATAAATTATATTTGCAACAAGTTAGGCATGATTGACACATATTTCCACCAACTTGAGTGGAAGTATTATGATATATACGTATTTAGAATATTATTTGTGTGTCCTTTTTCTTAATGGTACATATTCTAGTTAGGGTTTCCTAAAACTCCTAGGTTTTCTTGTATCCCTATATATATGTGTCATTCTAAGGAATAAAATATGGAGTATTCTATTCATTAAGGTTTACAATCTCGACTTTTTTTACGAGAAACGAAAATTTTTCATTGATGTATGAAATAGAGCAATATGTTCTATCAAAGCTATTACAATAGACTTTTCCATTGTTATATTAGTGTGGTAAGACTAATATAACAACCTCTTATGTGCTTTCTTTAAAGGTCTTATTAGTTATAATCTAAACATAAACTTATTAGATAATATGGGGTTCCACCTCAAAACCAATTGGTGATGAGAGGAGTAGTCCACGTTTCTTATATATTGCTGTCATGTTATGAGCTCACCACTCTTTTCGATGCGGGATCCTAACATGCCCCATCAAGATGGTGCCACTTTTGGACTCACCAATTTTAAATGGATCTCAATTTTTTTTTTATTGGACCGAATACCCGTTTGGTCTTAATGGGCCTGATACCATATTAGATAGTATAGACATTCCTCTTAAAACCAAATTGAATTATGCTAAACCACCAATCAACCCAAAAGCTTAAGTTGATGGATTTGGGTAAATTTAATTATATCAACCAACAAAATTAATAAAAATTTTAAAGGAAACAATACAATTTCATTGTTTAGTGTGAAAGTCATATACATAACCTATTGAAAACAAGCAAAAATGAAAATTTGAAGCTAGAAAAAGCAAAGGTTGTTCAAAGCGCAATTACAAAGGAAAAACCCCAGAGAAAGAAACATAAGGTGGAGGGTTGGCAATGCTTGTGTCTTGAAGATTAGCGAAGTAATTGCCTTCTAAATTCGAAAGATGGTCGAAGAAGAAAACATGTGTTGTTGCCTATGGAAAAAGACGATATGTGGAAGAAACCTCTTGGTATGCTGGTGAAGAAATAATGCATGTTGAGAAAAATGTGTAGTTGTCGTTGTAAGCCATTTAAAGACCCAGAAGAAGATTGGTAAGCCCGAAACACCAAAGATTGTATAAATGGCCCCATGCACATGTCGCACTTGATAGCGAGATGCCAACTTGTTGTCGCGTGAAGTGCCAAAAGGAATTTGTAGGATGGTTGAAGGCGTCTGGAGGGGGAGCGATGGGCAGAGAACAATGAGAGAAAAGGCACCGAAAAGACACAGTGATATGTGAGCGAAAGTGGTGGTGACTAGAGAAATGGTGTAAGAGGAGGCTATTAGCAACTAGGGTTCCAATTGAGGAGATGGCACCGACAAGGAAAGCGACTTCTGGAAGAGGAACGCAACATTGGCGTTAATGAAAGGGACATGGCGACTCCCCTTAATGTACCACCAACTACTGGTCTCATTCCATTCAAAGAGCTTGATCGGAATTGCACTGTGTTCAAAGAGGATGGTCACGCTGCTCAATTAAGAGTTAGTGTAGACAAAAATTGAAGTAGACGTTGGGTAGCACGCGGCAAAGTTCTTGCAATTCGTAGATTGACTATGTTTGTGGTAGTTGGTGAAGACGATAAAGAAGGAAGATGTGAGTGCGAAGAAACAGTGCATAGGAGAGTGTTCGGTGGAGAGCTCGACGCCAGAGAAGAGTGTCTTTCCACTTCTACAGCATCGGAGGAGGAGGAAAGTTAGAGATAGGGAGCGGCTAGGGTTTCTAGAAATGATTTTAGAGAGGTTTTTCTAGAGAGTGTCTTTTTAGTTTGGTTATTAATTAATATATGTTATGGTTCTACTCACTAACTAAAACTTGAAATTTCTAGTGCGTGAGTTTTTCAAAGGATGCATTATCCTCTACTTGTCACCAGAAGTTGTACTCATCTATATAAATACAATTTCCTAAGAAAAGATCATGTAAGAAGCCCCATAATAAGCCAATTTTGAAGTAAAAGATAATAATAAGCAGTTACCATCAATAATAGAGGCTTGACGGAATTAAGGTCAAATGCCATAAGACCTTCACGCCAAACCTTAGAATAATGAGAATCCAGCCATGGACCTGCAAGTAATCCTTGCAAACGATTCTCAAAGGAGAGAATTTGACATATAACATCTCTGAGGTGACCTTTTTCCTTCCTTTTAAGACCAGGAACATGAACTGCCAAACCCTCCTCAATCCGGCCAATATTTGTCTTAAACAAGCATTCAAACTCATCACTGGAAGATTTGCAAGGAAAGCACCATCCACATTTCTCTTTCTTCGTAGCTAAATTACAATTTTGAATGAACGGCCAATAAAAATTGCTCGTTTTCTTCAAAATTACCTTCATCTGCGCTGCAATAATTTCTTCCTCCATCATAGTGGACTTTTCTTTAATTTTATCTTTGTCAGCTGATTTACGCAAGAACTCATCAGCCACTAAAGATGCTGTTTGTGCAAAAATATAGAAGTTAGAATAACCATCAACATTGTCAACGTCAAGGGCATCCTCTTTTCCATTGGTCATGGATGAGGAATGATCAAGACCTGCACATTCTGTATTGCTCTCTTGCATCTTATCTAGGCAAGGATGTATCAAAGAAGCATTTTCCCCAGAAGAGAACTTCCCTGGTACTTTAACCTGATTTAGGAATTCATAACCGTTTGGATCATTAGTCTGATGCTCCTGAATATTCTGAACGATAGAGTTCAGCTTACTGTCTAGTGCTGACTCTTTGGTAGTCATAGTTGGACCTTCCAGTATAGTCTCCGCTTTAAAAAAGTTCACAGACTTTGCACCTTCATCGCAAAAAGTGCTATAAAATCCAGTCGTACAATGAAGAGAATCCATTTTACTATTTTTTCCGTTTAATGTGAAAGGAACATTCCAGTGCTTGTAAATAGACATTAGTATGTCACTGTGCGATGAATATAATGACCTAAGAGCTTCAATAACAACATCCAGATCATTTGTGTGGTAGTAACTGACAGAGGACTCTGTGTCACATGAATCAAACCTGCAAATGTTTTCAATAAAAACAAAAACATTTTAAATGGATAATGAGAAATAACCTGATCATGACAGAAGAATAACAAACTGTTGGCCAAGTTTTTTCTACCAGAAGCCTAGCATTCTGCAAGGATACTTAAGATACATGGAGATAAGAAACAATCAATTCATGAAATTACAATATAGAATATAGTATGCAAAAGATCATAGGAATTTAGGAAGCATCTTCAATAGTTAAAAAAAGTTTCATAGTTATAACTTACAATATTAGCTTGGAATAACAAATGTTTTGTATATTATATAGGATATAGTATACAAAAGATTATTGTTATTTAATTAAATTTATCCAAACAGAATATCATCCTTAATTTGCCCAAAAAAAGGTTGGAAGAACTTTTTTTAAAAAAATCAACAAGTTCCAAAGACATAAGTAGATTACCAGTTTATGAACTTAGAAATTTAGAATATTAGCAGGCATGAACCAAAAGGGTCTTTATCCCCTTTTCTTCTTTTTCCATGGAGTTTCTCGATTAATGTGCATGGTAGATTGTTGCAAGGAAGGACAACCTTTGAAAAAAAGGTGAATTGGGAATTCAATGTGGTGACAGGCTACCTAATGGGTAGAGGCAATATTTATTTTACCTATCTCCAAATCATTGAAGGTACAATGATTGAAAGCAAAAATTGAAGTAACAGAAGTGTGTGAGAAGCCCATGGATGAATATTATGAAAATATGGTCTCAGGTATCACATTTGTCTCGTTTAATCTTGGAAATGGTCTTCACATTCGATTTTGGGAGATGATCCCCTTTAATCCAGCTTTCCCTTCTTCAGATCTCCACTCAATCTTCACACAATTTTTTAGGAAACAATACTTCATTGATAAATGAATAGGATGAAACCTATCGAAACCATTTACAAGTTACAAAAAACATTTCCTTTGAACAATAAGCATAGAGAGACTATAATCAGAAAATGAAGACATACGATGGACCCAAAATAGAGCTAAGTACAAAGAGTCATCCCAGATTTTATCAATAGGATTTTGCTTATCTTGAAAGATCCTGCTATTTCTTTCCAGCCATGTATTCCATATCCCAGGTCTTATCTTCACGCAACGTTGTGGAATTATAGGATCCAAGAACTTCCTCTTGGAATCCAACTTTTTGATGCTTAACAAAAGATGAGGAGATTCTGAATTTTTAGAACTTTATGGCATTACTAGATTTGGCCAAACCCATTGCTTTTGCCGATCAAAGAGTCCGGTCTCTTGAATCCTCAGGTTCTTTTTCAGTTAAATCGCTTTCCATGTTCTTAGGTGACTTCTCAGAGTTGGAGGAGTTGATTTATAAGGCCATTTGGAAAACTTTGTCCAAAAAAAGTCAATATTTTAGAATGGATTCTTTTATATGAACATTTAAACTCTGTGAACCATTATGGGTTGTGGGTTGGCCTAGTGGTCAAAGAGGGTCTTGAGGATTCAAGAGATTTTGGGTTCAATCCATGGTGGTCACTAATCCCTTGTTTCATGCTCGGACAAAGCACAATGAGATCGACCACCACTTTGTTCAAGAAAAGGCTATTCTTAAAGATATTCAAATCAACTTCATCTCAAGTATATATCAGCTTGGTGACTTCTTCACCAAATCTTTAAGTCATTCTCGGTTTCTCTTGTTGCATAGCAAACTTCGGCTCTTTGTGCCTTAGTTTGAGGAGAAATATTACACACTTAGATTTGGTTATTCGGTTAAGCTGTTAGCTCCAACTGTATAGTTAGTTTTATTGTTACTTTCAGTTATTAATTTTCTGTTAGAGTATCTGTATAGTTCTATATAAAGAACTTTCTCTCTCATTGTAATATACTTGAAGTTTGGGAATAAAACAATTACATTGAG
Source organism: Sechiopsis laciniata (assembly GCA_037833695.1). Lineage (NCBI taxonomy): Eukaryota > Viridiplantae > Streptophyta > Magnoliopsida > Cucurbitales > Cucurbitaceae > Sechiopsis > Sechiopsis laciniata. Next base: position 5,561,802 of record JBBMKA010000009.1, on the reverse strand, counting down.
GAACTTAGGAAATAATTTCCTACGGATTTTTTTGACATACATTGTTGTTGGGTCAAACGGTATGTCCCATGAGAATAGTCGAAATACGCGTAAGCTAGCACGAACCCTCACGGATATGAAAAAAAAATTGAAAATTGCGAAAGTAACACAAGGCTAAAATAATTCCATTGCAGAGGAATAAATTATCAAACTTACACCAATAGGTAGCCACTGCTACTGAAGTATGTACGACCATGAGGATCCATTCCTAAAAATTCAGCTCCCCGAAGTGATTTTGGTGTTTTCATCCAGGGCTTGTGCCTGTCAATGGCACACTCGGGACAAAACCAGTCACCCTCTGGCAAGAGCTCATTAGCTATTCCTACACATTTCAAATGATATGCAGCAGGGCAGCCATCACAGCATATTAAGCTACCGTCCATTTTGCACAGACAGCATTCATCACTATTCCAGTCTGTGGTGTCATCCATACTGTCTTCTGACAGAGAAGAATTAATGGAGGCATTTGCTAAAATCTTCTTCTTTCTGTAGATCTCTGACTTCATGCTTCTATCATGAATAATGTCTGGCTCAACTGCCAAAGACCTTCTGTTAATCTCTGACCTAATGGCTTCCACTTCAATCATATCATCACATAGACAGCGAAGAATTTCAATCTTAATGCCCGTAGGTAGTTTGTAGTAATCATTTTTTAATAATTCCAAGTGACATAGATCAACACCAGGTTTCAAACCTGAACCATGAATCAATTGATACTCAACCATAAAAATAGGCCATGTAAGCAAGTCTAGCATATCCCAGTTAAGACTCCTGATCAAAATTTCAAAACAGAAAATATAACGCATATTATAAATTTTTACCAACAGAAAACACATAATTATATGTGTATAGAAGTAAATATATAATCTAATAAAAAATAATGCATGGATATTAATTATTATTGTATTACCAAATAAAAAGTAATAGGGGGGAACAATTTCTACCTTAAACAACTGGAAGCAGATTCACAACCTTCAGTAGCGAGATCCTCCAAATGCTTTCTTAGAGTTTTCAGAACAGATAGATGTATATTATCAAATAATATAGTAGGAGATGTGCACTTGAGGGCTGCCACAAAATCATCCAGCTCAAATGGGCTAAGAAACAATAGCGTGCTAAATGATCTCAAACAGGAATAAATAGAGAACAAGTCAAGGATGGGAATATCATCAAGATTCAAGTTCTTTGAAGAGGGTGGTAATTGCAACTTAAAAGGAAGGGCAACAGGAATGTCGGATCCTTTCCAATCATAGGCTACCTGTTTTTCCTCAGTTACCACACTAGCTACAGGGGAAGATATATCAGATGATGCAGTTGAAACAGTTTTCTGTACGGATCCTCTACGTGCACTTCTCCTTAGAACTGTATCTGGTGTACTTACACCATCCAAAACCTTTGTTTTCTTTCTTCTGCCAGCACGCTTCTTGCAATGACCTTCAGAATTGCCTTGGAAACCATCAATTGCTTGATGACCAGCCTCAGAACCCACATCCTTCACTTCAATATTGACCAAATTACCATCATTAAAACAGTTAAGATCCGAAGCCCTAAGTGAAGCTTCAACAGTCACAACACCTCCAGAACTATAGCTATCTTTTGGCAATTCTTCCTTGAGATCTACGTGAACTTCTTGCAAATTGTCATCTTCATGCTCTGTTTCCATAATTTTGTCTTCAAGTCCGTCAACAATATCATAAACTGCTTCACCACAAACTTTGTCTACTACTGCTTCACCGCGATCTTGTTCCATTACTGCTTCAGCCATCCCAGAAGAAGCAACTTCTTCTCCACCATTATTGCTAGTATCCCCGTGTACATCATTAACTTCTAAATTCAAGTCAAAATCCCATTCCCTTTTCTTTATTTCCACTGGGGAACAACTTATATCGCCCCTAGTAAGATTCTCATCAAGGTCAAGATTAACAAACACATTCAAATCAATGGAGCCCCTTCTCTCTAAGTTAGCATTTGTACTAGGACTAGCATGAAGACCACTACCGTCATTTGAATTCAACCACTCATTTGAACTAGACCTCGCATTCAAATCAAAGCCGTCTCTGAAATCTTCATTTCTACAAAGACTCACATTGCCGGACCCATTTCCTTCAAAACCCTTCTCAGACTTGCCTCTCCTTTCCAAAGAATCTTCAAACCCATCACTGAGATCAACATTCATATCCAAACTCTCATTGCCCTCGAAATTTCCATTCAAATTCCCACCAACCCCATCTACAATTTGTGGGTTTTTCTTAACTTCATCATTCAAGTTCAAATTATCATTTAAATCCTTAACAAAAGCAACACTTACCTCAAAACCCATATCTAGGGTTTCACCTGGAATCCCTTTATCCGGCACCAAATTCCCCCCAGCATTAGCCGACGCATCTCGAATTTCACATTCGCACTCAATTCTTCGACGCTTCTTGGGCTTGCGGCCACGGCAAGGCTTCTTCTCCACCGATTGAGACTGACCCTCCAAAAGCAAAGAAACCTCAGACAAATCCAATTCCTCAGAATCGCCACTTTCAAACTCCACCACGAAGAACCCAGAATTGAAATCGAAGGATTTGACAACACCCAAATGAATTCCTCGGCCTTTGAGATCTTTCTTCACAGCTCTGCCCACAAACTCCATCAAGGGTGTAAGAAATCACACCCAATGAAGAGCTGGAACTGTGATCTGCAACTAACAAACACTTGCTTATCAATTTGTATTGTAGAAAATTGGGTTTTTGGTGTGAGAGAAAGAGGGAAGGGGAAAACTTTCGTCGCGAAAAATGGTTAAAACATGCAGACAGAAACGGGTTCTGTGTCTGTTGAACCAAAAAGAGTTGGAAGGGAAGTGGGTCGTGGCCTCAACAAGTGCTGAGAGAGAAAGAAAAAAGAAATGAAACAAAAATCAAAATAAAAATTTATATTCTCTTGGATTCCAAGAACTTTGCAATTTAGTAATTGGACCAAAGAGGGGAATAAAGCAACCAACTAATCTATACCAAAACGGATGCGTGAAGAGAGAAGCAAGGTTTGGCCATGGCGACGCCAATAGTAAAGAACTTCACTATTATTTAGTTGGGTTGTTTAGATTTTTTTTACATGCAAGTCATTTTATTTTGTTTTATTTTTATAAAAAAATGAAAATATTATGATTATCATTGACGAGATGAAAGTACATGTTCGGGTTGAGTTGGGTTGTAGTAATTTTTATGGCAACCCAAATTTTCATATTGGCCCGAAAGAAATATTGTAGTGTATTTTTTTAGTTGAGTTGTCAAGCTATATTAATCTTCTTTTTTAGATTTAACTAATATAACGTAAATATGTAAAAAAAAAAAAAAAACATGCATGATATTGTACATAAACATAGGGTTATCTTCTCCGAAGAATTTATCTTCTTTTTCTTCTCTCTAAAACTCAACTAATAGCCAATAAATATGAAAAAAATAAATAATGCAGGATACTTAAACCTAGAGTGCATGCTCTTTCTCGATATACTAAAATCTATCTTATTTTCCATTTAAAAAACCTATCTCTCTTAAGATAGTTATATTGACAAAAAATGAAAAGGGAAAATTGGTTCATTAATTTTGTTTTATTTCAATTTCTTTTAATAGAATGTTAAAATAAAAAATCGAACCGAACCAAATAAAATTCGATTCAATATTTTTTTTTAAAACTTTATTGGACATCGATTCACACTTAATTGTTGAAAAATCAATAATATCGTTTCAGTTGTCGATTTGACACAAAACTGACAAAAATCGAAGTGAAAGCACCTCTAATCACATCATATATTCAGGTAAAAATTTGAATATATTGTCATTTAAAGAAATTTGAGATGTTTTAACTAAGAAATGTGTTTATAAAAGTTAAGAATTTATCTTGGTTGAAACTTATTAGACATCATATCTTGTATAAGTATATAAAAGCACATATCTTTAAAATAAATACATATATATATGTGTGTGTATATATATATGTGTATATATTTGTTTTTGTCATAGCAGTTGAACTAAACTTGGCAACAGAAGTAACTCAGCTATGAATTTTTATAACTTAAAAGCTCATGAATTTGAATCTTCAACTCCCAACTATAGTTGAAGTAAAAAAAACAGTTAAACTATACTTAAGCTAAAAAAAGAAGGTAAAATCAGTTATTTTACAACAAAGTAAAATGAGGCTTTAGAATGCTTTATAGATTCTTTACTGTTGATACCAACTAACTTTTACCAGTTGGTTTTGAGTGGGTCACTCCTTGGTAGAGTTTTCTTTTTTCGTTTGAAGATTTTGATTCAAGAGTTTATTTGTGAGTGAACAAATACTATTTTGATAAGGGGTTTCACTTGTGTTGTTATATTTCTTTGGGTTTGTATTGGGTGTTTAAACAAATAGGTTTGGCCATTTCTTAATTTTTTGGTTGTGGCTAAATCTAAATTCTAACTTTTATGAAATTAAATGTCATTATGTTAATGACCATCTCATAATACCCACTATTTAGTTAAAAATCTTCCATGAAGTTATGCATTTCAATTTAGAAAAGTAATTTTATTGAAAACTATCATTTTGTTGGTGTAATGTTTGTGTTTGGGTGTGTTAATAGGTAGTTTAAATTTCATTCTAAATTTGCATCACATTTATGTCAATCTTTTCGTAATATATATTTTTTATATATTTTAATTTCACCCTTGTATATTAAATTTGGGTACCATTCTATGACTATCACTAAGAAATTTTTGTTCTTTCTTTATTGAAAATATATCAAAAGAAAAGAAATCGATTATTTTCTCAAAACTTTAGAGATATCGAATACGATTCAAAGAAAAAATATATATATATATATATAATTAGACAATGACTTAATTCATGTAAGCAATCTTAAAAAAAAATAGTATTTTTTCTAATTTGTAATCTATACATAACCAAAATCAAATGTTGATTGATGTCAAGAAAAGTTTTAAAAAATGTTTATCAAATGTCGTTGTTTCCCTTTTATATATATGCTTCCACAACAAAATTATGTCCATTCTATTTTATAAAATATTAAATTACAAAGAAAAAGTGGGGATTACAACTCCAAGCGTCCCAAAAGAAGTAAATATCTTAACCAACCACTAAACTATATTCCACTCTCCAGTTTGTTGAGTAACAAAATCAAAAAACAAAATTCAAGTTTATCACTGTTCATTAGCCAACATGATTGTAAAACAACTACCACATATGTATAACCACCAACTTTCAGGAGTTGTGTTAATGATAACTCCTATGTCAGTTATATCTCATTTCAATTTTTATTTTGCAACAAAAACATGCAATAAATCCCTTTTTGTAGTTATTTCAATGAGATTTTCCTTGGAAAAAATTAACGAGAAAACCTTTTATTGAAAAGATGAAAAAGAAAAGAACCTAATATCTTCTTGATATCTGTTGTCATTATTCATCAAGTTTAGCCCTTATTCTGCATTCATATTGCTGTCATTTTGGCATATTTTAGGTACTCAAAATGGTAAGGTGCATACAATCAGTATTTTTTTAACCTGATTATCTCATTGTTTGATTTGGATCATCTAAAATATATGCAACTGACTATTACAGATAGTCTTACAAGTTCCATCCCTGTAAAAATCCAGAGTGAATGTTATAACTAAAAAGGCTACTAATATTTCACACTTTTGATAATTATTTGCTTGGAAAATATCATAAGGTTGTCATCTGGTATGAAACAAATGATTGTAGTATCGGAGCAATTACGATTGATATTATGATACAGGAATCCATGAACATAACTCGACAACAAGAACAATTAAACGGTATCTACGACAGGCTAGCATAATATGCATTTTGTGTTTAGCCAAAATGTTACAGAGTGAGTGATCCACCTACTCTACAAAAAAGAAAAAGTAAAGGATTGAGAGGATGAGTAGAAAATGTTTCAGCACTACAATAATACGATTACGTTCTTAGATCGAGTCCATAGATCGGCGAAGGCCGCTGTAGACTGCTTTCCTGAAAAGTGGGTGCGAATCTTCTGATAATAAGACTTCTGCATCCAACTTCTCAATGTGTGGCCATATCTGTGAACATCAGAATAAAATGGTTCGAGTAAAAACAGTGTTCAGGTTGAGGAGACTCGGTTGATGCATGCAATTGTGATAGTTTTGGTATATATCATAAAAACTAAGTATGGGGCAGTCTACGAAACGAAAAAATACCTCGGAAGCGTATTGTCTTGAGAAGGCCTTGACATATCCCAAGGTTGTTAAACACCACTGTTCGTTTTCACCTACAGTGTAGGCATGCCCTGTCTTACCATTCAACTGACTGCAAAACAAAGAAATTGAGAACGATCATCGATAGGAAATTTTGAAGAAAAAGTTATTGGATTATTGCCTTCTTGAAGAAAAAAAAAAACCTTTTATCAGGTATTGAATCTTCATTGTCCATATCCATGGCTGATGGTTCTTCAAGGTCCATAGCATTTGCATCAACAGGATTAATAGACTTCAAATCCTGCAGAGTTTGTGCGCTAGATACAGCTGGAAGGCGTTCGGTTAATATACTGGAGAAGCTTTTGTACAAGAATAGAAATAATGACTGCACATAGAAAAGATTAGTTAAAATGAGAAACAGATACGGCATTAAGTTGCTAACTCTGTAGTGGATGTAACAGAGAAGATAAAAAATATATACCGACAGCAGTTCAATGAAGGAGGTGCGTATTATTTCTCGTCTTAGAATTATTACCTCATTCTCCTCGAGTGCTCGGGCAAGAAGTGCTTCTTTGGCTTCTAAAGAGTCCCGTATACATCCTTCATGCTCTTTTGCTTTTTCCGCATAGGATTTCAATCGCTTCATTCTTACAGGATTTTCTCCCAAAACAGGTTCACCATCCACAAGTGCGAGCTTCGATTCAGCAGCGTTCAATTCTTCCTGTGTGATAGCAACAGCTTTTTCGGCTGCAACTGTATCTTTCTTCAGGGAGGATATTTCTTTCCGAAGATCAGAAATACGATTGTATGTCTTGCACAACACATTCCTTAGTATCTGTATAACATGAGATGATAAGAGAAAAACTTTAGTACAACTAGTATTAAATCTTGTTAGATCATCAATCTGATAGTATCAACATTTTAACAACTTGTCTCCATGAAATAAAGTAATTGAAGCCATTTATTGAAAATTTAGGTGCTACTACTAATGACAAAGCTCTGAAAGAGTAGTAAGGGTATCTTCGGATTAGTAGTAAGGAGGCCATTTCTGATACAAATCGTTAGGTATCCAAGCACAGAAAATACGAAGAACATGAAGAGAATAATATAATGTAATATTAAGAAGAAATTACAATATCAATAGCCTTTCAAGGGAGTTAAATATCTCCAACAACAAATAACATCTGAAAGCATTACAGCAGGGGATTGAGAAAGGGAAACAAATATTGGTAAGGATGCAAAAACAGTGAGAAATTAACTATTGATTAGATGCTTTATAACCCTAATCACGTGAAATTAGACAAATCTTGAAAGGAATGGGACCATAAGCTGTTAGGGTTTGATAAGTTTTTTTCAAAAAAATACGAGAGTGTCTAGGCCACCTTACGTGGATCTTGACTATTCTCACAAAAGATACCATTTGGCCCTACAACATTTGGTTGTCAAAAAAATCTGTAGAAAATCAATTCCTAGGTAGGTGGTCACCTTAGATCGAATTCATTACCTCTTAAATCCCCAATGCCCTCTTTGACCACTAGTTCACTCCATGATGGTTGTGATAAGTTGTTTTTTAATGAGCTGTTTATTTAGTCCTCAGGGGACAACCTCATTGGTAGAGACTTGGGCTCTCCAAGTAATGCTTCCTTTAAAGTTTCAGGTTTCAAACTCGCGAGTAAACTTAATTGTAAATTCTCTTATTGTCTCTAAGGTCAAGACCTTAGGCCGGACAAAGGTTCCCCGAGGGGCAAAACTCTGAATTTTAATTATTCATTATAAAAATAAAGATCTATTTTTAAATAACTCTGATGAGACTTGACTTTTGTTTTTTGATATCCGTGAGTGTCCTCGCCAGTTTGCGTGCACCTCGATATTCTCACAGAACATACCACTGGACTGTACAACATTTGGATGTCAAGGAAATCCGTAGGAAATTATTTCCTAGATAGGAGACCATCATAGATTGAACACCCATCACCTCTTAGTTACTTATGGCAATCTTGACCACTAGGCCACTCCATAATGGTTGGATGAACCCCAATTTTGTTTAATGGCACAAATTTGAATGTATCTACTAGATGGATTTTGACACAAGTTGTAATTTATTTTAAACCTAAGGCCCAACTCCAAATGGCAATACAATACCCATGTGAAGTGACTAACCCTAGCAACCATGGTAGTATGTTCTCCTATCACGTTATTGGCTATCTCCATTGGACAAACTCATGTCGTCAACCATTTTCGTTGTCGTTAACCACATGTATTGTTTGGTTGCAACCTTCCATCATCTTCCACTGAGTTCACCGTCGTTAACCCTAATATGAACTACTGTGAGATGAACACGTGGGACCATGAATTTATTGGTAGTGGACTGGTCTTGACGAAATTTAGCTACAGGGATCATTTCATTTAAAAAATAGTTAATAAAAAGATTTTTTATTTATAACTATTATAGTATGGGGTTCCAACTCAAAACTAATGAGCAATGAGTGGAGTAACATATCTATCTTATAAATGATACGAGATCTTGCCTTTCCAATGTGGGATCTTCAATATGCCTTCTCAAGATGATATCTCTTTGTGTTCACCATTTTTGGATTGGATCTCAATTTCTTTTTATTGGACTGGGTATCTCAAGATGATATCTCTTTGAATTTACTACTCTTGAGTTGGATCTCAATTTTTTTTATTGAACCGAATACCCGCTTGGGCTTAATTCGCTCTAATATCATATTAGAGTATTACGGAGTTCCAACTTAAAATCAATTGGCAATGAGTGAAGTAGTCATCTATCATATAAATGCTAGAAGATCGCTTCACTTTTCCAATTTGGGATCCTCAACGATAACAAACTAGTTCATTGAGAAAAGAATGAAAAAAACGGGCATACAAATAGAGGAAGCCCACAACCCTAGGCAACCTACAAAAATGGTCTCCTATCAAGCAAAATGTCAACTAACGAATTGTTACAAAATGGTAGGTTACTAGAGCTCAAAGAGAAACCTAGAATAGAATAAGAGCCCAAACATCCCTCAAAAGTTTAAGCTGATGGGCTGAGATAAATTTAATTATATCAACCAACACTCCCGCTCACTTGTGGGATTGGAAATTTGAGAAACATCCTACAAGTGAAATTCAATCATGCTAGATTTCTTCTAATCATGCTCCTCTGAGAGATGACCACAACTAATAATAAATTTTCCCTTAAAGTTTTTAACCATATACTATCCGTAAAAACATTAAGTGAAGCAAATTATTATTCAACCTTCAGCCGGAATAAGATGTTCAAAATCAGGTTGAAATTCTCGACTTTATTTTTCCTCTTGACGCCCAAATTGTATCTATACGATATAATTTTCTTCAACAAGAAATAAAAAATTCATAAAGGAAATGAAAAGAGACTAATGCTGAAGAGATATACATCTTACTTTAAGTGAAAAGAAACGGCATAAAAAGTAACAAATCCCAATACAGGTGAAACAAAAAGGAGACAAAAGAGATTAAAGAAAAATAAAAACATCTCACTTAAACAGCATATTTAATATTTTTAACCACAAATGTCATAACATCATGCCATGGCTACAATCATTTAATCCAGTAAAGAAACACGTAAATTAAACCATGTTGAAAAAATAAATAAAAATAGAATATGCCAAATAGCAGCCAAAAGGAATGCAACTATGTACCTCCCAAGGACGATCTGATGTATGATACTGCTGAATGTTTTCGGGAGAAAAGATCCATCTGATGATGGCCAAATTGGATAGTAATCTGTAACCCATCATTCTATCAATTGCTATTGCCGTCATTTGAGTATTGTTCTTCCAGTAAGAACCCACTTCAGATATAAGCATGACCTGCTTATCCTGATCATGGCATATTCTGGAAATCACTTGTCCATATCTCTCCAAAACCGTTATCAAATGAGTGAAACTCTTGGACCCAATATCCAGAAGAGTTTGCATGACCACCACGAGAGAAACATCTAGACCATGCTTAGGTATTACACTTTCATCCAACCATGAAATTACTGCCCGTGCTGGAGCCCGTCCTTTCACCATATTGGACAATTCAGCAGAAAGTGCATGTTCATTTTTTTCTCCATCATCATCTGTAGAAAACTTGAAGTTTGGCCCACCCTTGGGAGGTAGCAACTCTTCTAAACCAGGTGCATTCTCAATGCTCTACATAGACACGATATACTTACATGTCAGACGCAAAAGTGAAAAATCAGGAAGTATAACTTCATATTTACTCTGTTCTGGTTTTTTTAGGCAGACACGAATATTAAAAGCCGGAGCTTCCCGCAGGACCATAGTCACCATTTGGCGGATAATCTATCACTTGTTCTTCTCATGCTGACCAATTAAGTATACATTCTGTATTTTCTATAGACCATTTATGTTTTACAAACATGCCAAGAAAATGTCCCAGTTTCGAGCATAATAAATACCTGCTTTATTTTATCCCAGTATGATAGACGGACTTCTCTATCCAGAACCTCCTTCACAAACACTCGCTGTGGGGCCCATTTTGGAAGTTCTAATACGTAAGCCCATTCTTCCCATGGCCAAATAAATTGAAAATTTGATCTGCATAAATGGCGGCAGAAATAATGTTAATATCAAGGTAATGCCTTTAAAAGGAGAGCATTGTTTTTTATGTACAAGGCAAGCATCCACAATAGTACAGCTTTAGACTTGAACACAACAAGCGACAATCCTAAATGTATACGAAAAAGAGCCAAACTACAAAAGGGCAATGAGATCTAGCAAATTCAATAAAGGTACAGTGTCAAACAACCACTGGCAGATGGTTCACGAGACGCGTCGTACATGCTATAGCAGAGAGTAAGAATATACGAAGGAGCAATAAATGTAGATCTGAAAAAAGTATAGAAAAGACACATACTGTATAAACTGAAGACGTAGACACAGGCGAGCAAAATACTCAAAGACCTGGATTGTCGCCAAAAAATTGCTGAATACCATATCAACCCGAGGAGTCACGACTCACAACCACCACGATGAAGACAAAAATATCGAAACCTAGACATGACCAAGGAGTCACGACCACCACAAACAAGACAGACGGAAAATATCGAAGACCAAATCTGACCAAGGAATTGCGACCACCACGAATAAGTCAAAGATGTAGATGCAATCAGGCGAAAGACGACAAAAACCTGGTGTCGTGGAAAAAAAATGTTGAACACAAGATGATAGGAAATAGTAGGAACGAACACCGACGAGCTAAGTGGTGTCAGGTTGCAGAGAAATGAGGAGGAAACCCGCCTTCCTGGTATCTACTTAGTAGAGTTTAGAGAGAAAAGTGTTTTAGAGAGAGGTTATCCTATCTCAAAACGTTTAAGCCATTTCTAGGAGAAAGTATGCACACTTGATTGTGAGCCTTTTAATGTTTGCAAATCTTGAACTTACAGATGGTGTGAAAACCAAAGTATTAGCCGTATGCGGCATTCCATATCTAGATCAGCTATTTTCTCAAATAGGGCACGAACTGCACCAGCTACAACTGCAGGAAAAGCCCCAGGAAGAGCCTAAACATACCTCATAGTTATATATTTTCACAAAAAAGACTTCAGTCAAAAATAAAAAGAAAAATATAAAATTAACACACGCATGTTAACAATAACAAAAGCACGTACCTTGCAAAGGTCAATAATAACCAGTGTATAATAAATAGGCTTGAATGGTGGTTCCGGTAGCATGAGTAACTGCAAATAATTTCAATATTTAAGGGTGAGGAAAAGGAAGCAAGTTTGAGTTAGACGTCTAAGAAATCAGAAAAATAAGAAAAGAATGACGATGGGCCGATGGCTCCCAATCCATAATGATCTCAATCTGATAATTACAGAAAGCCCAAACACCCATTAAGATGAATTAAATCTAGAAATCTCCAAAAGCTTCTCACCCGATCTCCCAACTCCTCTAAGATTCTATGTTTTTTTATAAAGATCCTAAGTTTCATGGAGAGATAAAATTAAAGAACCAAACATATGGGCATACAGAAAGAACAACCCAACAAAGGGAGACCTCTAATAAAAAGGTTTTCCAATCTAGTAAAACAACACATGGCAAATAATTTTTTAAAAAATAAATAAATTAATAACTAAGGTCCAAAGAGAAACATTGAATCAAACAAGGGGCCCAAATATCTCTCTAATACCTCTCAACCTTCTAATGATTCCATTGTTTTACTCATCCCAAGAGACCCCACAAAAAAATTGCACATAGCCCTCCTTTCCTAAAAAAAAAAAAAAAAAAAAAAAAAAAACTCTCTTCTCACGAAAAAGGAGTAACAAAGAACTTTCTAATCATCTCTTCGCAACTCCTATGTCTTGCCAAGACGAACCCAAACACCTTGAAGAACTCTAAACACTAAACTCTCTCAGATTCTACTATTCCTTTCAAGTCCAATGCCCTAAAGAAGAAATTAAAGATTGGTTGGTGATTAACTCCTCCTCCTTCTCTTAGCACTTCAATATAAGAGGTAATTGGCATATAGTGTTAAAACATTTTTTTTTTATAACCCGAGAACATAGGTTTTTGCTCCACTAAACCCACAGGACACCACTGGCCCATCCCTAGACTATGACACCAGGACCCATCGTAGGGCCAGAAGCAAAATTGGGGGCCTCTTAGTAAGTTGATCCCAACAGCTGCCTCGAACCTGGGACCTTGAAGGAGCGCACTTCCAGAGCCCAAGCGCTCAACCACTGCGCCGTCTCTAAGGGACTTAGTGTTGATGTTGAAATGTGTTAAATCACCAATCAACTCAAAAGCTTAAGTTGATTGGTCAAGATTAATTTTATTACATCAACTAACACTGTCCCCTCACTGGTGGGGTTGGAAATTTGAGAAATGTCCTACAAGTGGAATTCAATTTTAATTGGAGAGGAAATGATTCGACAAGGACTTGAACTCTAGACCTCCTACTCTGAAATCATGTTGAAACGTGTTAAAACACCAACCAACCCAAAAACTTAAGCAAATGGATTGGGGGGTTTAATTATATCAACTAATGTTGGTTGATATAATTAAATTTACCCTAATCCATCAGCTTAGGCTTTTGGATTGATTGGTGGTTTAACATAATT
>JBBMKA010000009.1:5536517-5548346 GCA_037833695.1 Sechiopsis laciniata | reverse complement strand
GGCATTTCTCAAATTTCAAAGCCCGCAAGAAAGGCCCCTCACTTGTGGGCTTTGAAATTTGAGAAATGCCCTACAAGTGGAATTAAATTTTAATTTGGGAGGAAACGACTTGACAGGGATTCGAACTCATGACCTCCTGCTCTGATACCATGTTGAATTATGTTAAACCACCAATCAATCTAAAAGCCTAAGCTAATGGATTAGGGTAAATTTAATTATATCAACCAACAGTATTTTCTAGACATCGTATCTCTCTATTCTCACCACCATATATATTGAGTATTTTCTAGTCATCGTCTCTCTCTGTTCTCACAACCATATATTGCCAATTGAGACCAAGGAGCCCATAGGTTAGTAGCCCCAATAAGAGATCTTTGTCTAACTACATTGGCTTTTAAGCTCTTGCCTTTTGTACATTTCATTTATTCATAAAACTGGAATAGAGGGAGACAAAGAACAAATGCCTCAATAATAAACTAGAAAGAAAATTGCACACCTGCGAGAAAATTGTCTCTGCCATAAGATACTCATATCTAAAAGGTACAGGGAGGCCAACCATGAAAGATGTGCATTCCTTTCGACTAGCTTTGCATAAAACAAGAAAAATACATCATTATTACATGTTGCATTTCAACTTATTGAAATGTATAAAAATATTATTCCATTAAAAGAACCCTATAAATTTTGTTGGTATTATAGAGTTCATTGAATGGTAGTATAAGAATTTACAAGCAGAGTATTTGCTAAAAGGTACCAGAGCCTACACATTTTGTAACCTGAGTTAAACTTAGAGGACCTATCCATTTCACTTGATGGCTTGGGAATGAAAGAATATGTGATATTTTTTTATATTTTTAATAAAAGAAATAAAAGAATGTCTGAATATACAGACAGAGGATGATATACAATCAGAATGAGGGAATAAAACCTATAAGAAACAAGACATAAAGTTCGTATCCACTTAAAAAAATTCTATCTGTAATTCTTCTCTAGATAGATTAATTTACGTTAAAAAGATCCTACTGTTTGTTTCTATTCAACTAAACCGTGAAAGAGCAATCAAACAGAGCCTTTTCTTATAATTCCTTCACATTTCCATTAACAAATGATCAATGAATCTAAATATTACAGTAACTTGAAAGGATTTTCCCTTACTTTCCTTCAATAGATTCTTTAAGAACAACGGAAAAACATGCTAATACATACCATTTTAAGTGCATCACAACAATAAAAATTAATCAGCCATAACTTCAAGAGGGAAAGTTTAACGCCCTTGTAGTCATTCTTAAATTACAGATTACGAGAAATTAACGAACCAGCCATTGAAGAAAAAAAGCACATCTAAAAGATACTCCTCCACAACAAAGCGATCAACAGGTTGCAGATCCTGCATCAACAAAATGCCAAGAAACGCAGATTCAATTGAGGACCACGTACAAATCTAGTAATATATCATGCAGTAATAAACCCATATATATATATATATTATCAGGCTAAAAGAAAAGAGTATAGAAACTCATTCACAACTTTTCCCCAAGAGTCAACATTAAGAAATGAAGTGGCTTTCGAAGTTCAATTTGCCTGACCAGATTATATATCATAACATGACACAAAATTAAAAAATAAAGAAAAAGTCGATAGTCCTCGAATCCTTTTTATAGATGGGTGTCTAGGCCAGCTTAGGCGTACCTCAACTAGTCTTGTTGGACAATTATTGACCCTACTACATTTGGTTAACAGGAAAATTCATAAGATATTAAATTCTAGGTATGTGACTACCAAAGAAATAAAGTTAATAGGCGTTCACATATTTCACTGTATATCGATCTACACTTCATTTTCATAGAGATACTAATATAGATGCTCAATTAACTGGGAAGAAGTATATAAATTATGTTTTGCTACGTATTAATGTCAAACACAAACACACTTCGGCTTGTGCCCAACATGTTTCATTTTATCCCATACCACCTTTTTCATTAGTGCCTTTCTAAAGGAAATTTCTAAAAATGTGTTTAGGCTTGTTTAATCTGATGCAATGTTTCATTTTAGAAGGTCCCATACCATTAGCTTGGCGCTCTAATTAAGAAGAAAAGGAATCTTTGGTGTAACTTTAACTATAATTTTTATGGGAATTTACGATGGGAAAGGAATACTCGTATTTTCACATATAAGGAACAAAGTAAGCACTGACTTTATTTAGTTTACATCATCTTGCTTTAATTTGAAGTAAATTATCTCCACCTTTTAGAAACTAAAGCTTATAGGCCTTAATCACAATGGAGATGTTCTTTTTTTTTGTAATTAGGACTTTCTTTTGTATCCATGTACACTACATAATTCTAAACTAACTTAACTCAGAGGTTAAATAACATTTTTAGATTGTTAGGTCCTTTAATTTTGAGTTTTTGAACCTTAGTCTAGTCTTAAGTTAATTAAATTAAATTTTTATCAATTTTAGGAGATAAAAATTTTAATTTAGTCTTTAGAGATTTAATTTTAGATATAATTCTTCCTAGTTAAAAAAGAATTTTCTATATTGTTAAGAGATTATTTAGAGTTAAGACTACGTATTTTCTTTCTTAATTGTTTAAGATATTTGTATTGAGTTTTTCTTTTACAGAAATCTTTAACGAAAGATTCTTTAAAATTGTCATAAGTTACGGCTGAGTTAAGATTCCAAGTGAAGATTTAAAATTGCAAATTTTTAGATATATTCACTCTTAAATTTTATTGAAGTCTTTGCAACGTTTTCACCCTTAACCCTATACCAAGCATATTTTCCTCTAGCTAATGGCTTCACCTCCACCCATCATTCTCGACTCTTTTCTCCAGCAAGTATCCTTCTATGAGCGGCCCCATCTGCACAACGGTCTCCTCTACACACTATTTCTCCAGCTCTTGAGGACTCGCCGACAATCCCTTCATGCCCGAGTCGTCGCTATTCGTTCTCCTCCTACACGCTGACGCTAGAAGCAACCAACAAACATTCATTTTACAGCAACCTGAGACCCACGCAGTACCAAGTAAGGTTCATTCTCTCCTCCCTCAATTACAATCGATTTTGTGGTAGCTTCGATGTATAGCTCTTGGCTACTCACTCACGCTAGCTTTGTTCGAATTTTCACATTTGTTTCTTGAGGTTTGGATTCCACTATTTGGTGATCTGTGTTTGGGATTGATTTGAGTATTCTTCAACCTGAGCCAGTAATGTTCGATAACTTTTTCAATAAGTTCAGTGTATTCAAGTCTCTTTCAAAGTTTCGAATACTTTGAAATGTTAAGGGATAACCTTAAACATTCTGAAGTGTTTTAAAACATCCATAATTTTTTTAAACGTTTGGTATCTTAGATTAAAGCTCGTTCCATCACCGTCGACCAAGAACTAGGTCTTTTTGGATTGAATTGGACCTTGAAGGCTCTAACGGCTATACTAAGAGCATTTAAAGACGAGTGTAAGTAATATTTCTACCTGATGAGTCTATATGATTGTGTGAATTGTGAAGCATGTTACATCTCGTGATTTATATGCCCCGAATTGGTTTAGCATGCTTGAGTACTCATGGTAACTTATATATGTTGATATCTTAAGATATGAATCTTTGTTGACAACTATGTTGTACTGACGTGGTTTCACCATGAAGCTTTGTCTAGAAAGCATGTCAGGATTGTGTTCTTATGAACCTTTTAGTCGAGGTAGGACAACCTTAGACCTTGAGTTTTTAAGAAGAATGCTAAGGCCTCAGGTATACAAGGTCAAGGACTAGCATTGAGATAAAAAAGAAGTGGGAAGTGTTAAGACCTTGGGTTTAGGGTTAAGGGTCAACCAGTTGCAAAGACATTGATACCTTGGCCTTGGGTGGATGGTCAAGATCAATGCATAGTTCGATGCCTTGGATATATGGCCAAGAACTCAAGAATTGAATGTTGAGTAATGTTGAAAATTGTTGAGACCTTGAGTATATGGTGAAGCACGTTGATGAGACATTGGGTGCTTAGGTAGTGGCCAAGAGACGATGCATGCACGAAAAGACATCGAGGGTCTTAGGTACATGGGCAACAGACGATGCATGCAAGGTGAGCCATCAGGCGCCATGGGTAAATGGCCAATGGACGACGCACGCTTACCATGATGTCATATGCCTAAGGTTAATGGTTAAGGGATGATGCATACTTATTGAGACGTCAAGCACCTTAGGTAAATGGGGGAAGGGTACATGCTAATTGAGACGAAGAGCGCCTTGCATAAATGACCAAGGGACGATGCATGCTTATCGGAACATCGAGCACCTTGGGTAAACGGTCAACAGTGATGTAAATTTCAATACCTCAGGTACATGGTTGACGATTGTCTAAAGTGGACAACACATGCTTATTGAGACGACAAGCACCTTGGGTAAATGACCGAGGGACGATACATGATTATCAAAACATCAAGCACCTTGAGTAAATCATTGAGGGTGGTGTAAAGTTCAACACCTCGGGTATATGGTTAAGGGTTGATATATCACTACTGGGTGATAATGCATCGGGTACATGGTTGGGGTTGATGCAACTTGAAAGATTTAAAGGAAGACTAGGCTTGTTGGTTGAGTGAGCTCAGGAAGCTCGAGTGTGCATGGCATGGTACGTGGATTTGTTTGAGTGGCTAGTCTTAAGTTCGGTATGTTATTTATGGTGTTTTGCTTGTTTATGAATGTCTAATGTATCACTTGTGATGGGTAGTTAAAAAATGGGTCATTCTTTCACGCCACTCTCCTGCTCGCTGACTATCGTTTTCTTGCAGGATCGTTGCCAACAAACACTCAAATCTCGACCATGCTTTTTATCCATCCTTTCCCTTCTCCTTCCCTTCTCTCCTCTTTCGTTTTTATTGCTTGATTAGCCTTTCTCTAACGAATATATTGACTAACCATACCTAATAGCCGACCTCAAAACCCATGGAATCATTCCACCCACTCTGTTCAAATTGATCGAAAATATTTCCAAATAGCTTTCAATAAACTCTATCAAGGAAGTCACGCCAAGATTACTGAACAGTCCCGATACTACTCTGATTCTCTCAATCTCATGGAAAGCTCTTCAATGGTTATTTACAGCTTTAGACACCCCTCATTCAAAGCCCTGCAATTAAAAAAATATTCAAAAGTTGATCAGCGATAACGATACACTCTAGTTTGAAGAATTCAACAATAAGCATGGGTATTTGTAGAAATTTCTCACTTGTCTCACAATGGGACTCAAAGGAAACTTGCAATTCCATCATGTGATAATAAACATAGATGGTTCTTATTCTTCTCGCTTATCTCTATCTTGCAATTCCATCGGGAGATAATAAACATAGATGGTTCTTATTCTAGCCCATAAGCTCAGTTCTGCCTAGACATCACAACCTCCTATAACTATGAATCCACCACCCCCCTAAACACCAACTACCCCTTGCACACCCTCTGCCTTCTCTTTTGACTTTACCCATTGTATTTTCAAGGTCATTTTCAGAGTCAATGACGAAGGGGCTACTTATTGTTCATGGACAGAACCAGCACGACAATTGGCAGAATATTAAAGAAGTAATTCAATTGAAGTTTTCTTCACGTAGCTCGATTAACCCATTGCTTTTCTTCACGTAGCTCGATTAACCCATTGCAACTGAGTAAAGCTTTAATTGATATCCATGACCACCCCCTCTCAAAGAATGTGGAATGTTACAACGATTGAGTGCCTATTGGTAATTTCATTTTGAAATTTACTTCGTGATCTCTTAGCTCTTTTCTTCAGGACCGGAAAATCTCCTCCTATGGGGGATGGACTGATTTATTAGATCTTCCCACATCATAGGTGACTTAGGTGGAGGTTTCTTGAACATTTCTTATCACACGAAAAGATGGCCAGATGTCAGTTCTGCAAGGATCCAAGTCTTGCCAAGCCGTTCAAGTTTTTTTCCAGTCTTTGTAACCTTGCTTAGCTCGATTTGCAAAGAAGATATTGTGGTTGAAATCAGATGGATTTTTAAACTGAAAAGGAAAGGAACCAGCCCCCCTAATTTTTAGCAGCTAGTTATCGTTGATTCTCTTAATAATGCCAGCCAATCTTTTAAGGTTAGTGACTCTTTTAATTTTCCCTCTCTCTTTAAGGCATTATCCAAATCGAACTATTAAAAAACATCCAATTCCCTTGCCTGATACAACCCAGATTATTTCTCCTTTCATCTGGGACCACCAAACCAATTGAATTTAATAAATCCTGCCATAACCAATCTCCTATTCTCTCTCCTTCAGTTGCCTCTGCCGAATTCAACAATACCCATTCTCCTTCCTTCTCACGACCTTCTTTATCAACTGTCACTTTTACCAAAAGGCTCTTCATCTCTTCAACTAGCTACCATCCAAACACCCCCCACACCAACAATTTAACTTTCCTTACAACCAAATCAAATACCTTCCTTACTAGTCCTTCCTCTACCTGTTCCACTCGCCAAAATCAACCCCCAACCTCTACATCCATCTGTGTTTGGGGATGAACCCGACATTATTTATTTGCTACTTTCCCTCCTCTCCCAAGTGACCTTCCACCACCGATTGCTACACAACCCGAGCCACCAACAGTCCCATCTCACCCCATATCCTACTCTGGTTCTACTAATCCTTCTCTCTGTGACATTGCCAATTATCTCCTTGAACACGGGCTTGGTATAGTTGATCTTTCCCTCTGTCCACAACAATTGCCTCAACCAAATAAAGTTGAGGCTCATCATAAAACTGTTGTGAAAAAACCAAAACTTCTTAGAGAACTTCAACAACTTAAATCATCAGTCAATTATGAGAAAAAAGCCAAGTTGGCGATTATTGAGGCTACCTTAATTGACCCATGAAATTTATCAGTTGGAATGTCAGAGGATTACGCTCGTGGAAGAAACGTGCCTTAGTTAAACAGACTCTTCAACAACATAATCCTAAAATTGTCCTTCAACAAACTAAACTCAATATTGTGGATGATAAGATGATTACATCAGTTTGGAGTAGGGGTGTTCATCGGTCGGTCGGAGTTGGTTTTGGGAGAAAACCGACGCCGACCACGGACAAGTCCGTTTGTATCGGTCAGTTTTCGACAACTAAAATTTGGTAGGAGAAGTCGGCCGACTAACCTTAAGGTCGGTCGGTCTGTTTAAGTCGGTTTTTTTATAACTGATAAACTAAAAAATTGGCGAAGGAAAAGAATAGAAATGCGAGAGGAAGAATCGAAGAAAAAAAAAAACACAGAAAATACAAGAAAAGAAGAAGTAAAAATATGAAAAGTAGAAAAACTAAGGATAAGAATGGAGAAAAGAAAGAAAAAGAAAACCGGTAGAAGAACAGACGAAATGAAAGAGAAGATGAAACACAATGAATATATATTTTAATAGTTCAAGTGTAAGTAAAAAATATTAATTTTATAAAATGCATTTATCGCATCTAGAATACACACTCTAATTCGTTTTTACATATATCTTCGGTGGGTCCGTAAATTTTTTTGTCTACACCACTCCGACCAACCAATCGGTTTTGTAGATAGCTTAACTGACATCGACCGATTTTTCTATAAAACCAACCGACCGACATCAATTCGATCGGTTTTTGTCGGTCAGTTTGGTTTTGACCTTTTTTATGAACACCCCTAGTTTGGAGGTCGTCTTTTATTGGCTGGTCAGTTTTGGATGTTGTGGACCATTGTGGTGGTATTCTCTTTCTATGGTGTGAACCCACAAAGTCTATTCGAGAAGTGGTTAGAGGATGATACACTATCTCTATTCATGTTTACTTGGTTGATGGTTTCTCCTTTTGGCTTTCCTTTGTTTATGGGGCACTGAAGGTGGTTTTTGTGATTCATTTTAGCAAGACTTCGATGGTATGGCTGCAATGGGGGGAGATTATTAGATTATGGGAAGGGACTTTAACGTCACTTGTAGGTCATGGGAGAAGTCACACGATTATGTTATTTCTAGAAGTATGTGAACATTCAATGAAAACTTATGGCTTATAAATTAATAGATATCCCTTTGCAAAATGGTTGTTCACCTAGTCTAGTTTTAGACCAACTCAATATTTCTCTCGGTTGGATAGGTTATTAGTCACTGATGGTTGTTTGTGTCTGAACAGATTGCATGGTATCACATCAGACCACTACCCTATTGTGGTATTCTTTGGTGCTATTGTTTGGGGTCCTAGCCCCTTTCGTTTTAAGAATAATTTGCTTCAAAATCCAACTGACAAGACTTTAGTTAAGGATTGGTGGAACCAAAATCCACTTGTTGGTTGGTCGGGTCATGGTTTTATGATGAAATTAAAAGGTGTGAACAAGGCTATCGCTATTCAATACTAGTGAAGACAACAAAAGCTTGAATCTACACATCTTCCTTCTTTAGTTACTACTTTGGAAGGTTTGGATAAATTGGAAGATATTGAACCCCTCTCTCCTTCTCAGATTGTATCACGTAGATCACTTCATGATCAAATGAGACATTAATGGCCCAAGAACATATAACATGGAAGCAAGCAAAGATGTAAAGTACAATGGCTTAGGGAAGGTGATGAGAATTCGAGCTTTTTCCTCATATTTTTTGCCACTCGTAAATGGAAAAATATGATTTTGGAACTTCTATCAAGGGCAGGTACTAGTCTTTTGACTACAAGCAACATTGAAGCTGAATTTCTAGATTTTTTCACCTATCTTTTTACTAAAAATGACATCTCGATTTTTGCCGGATAATCTTGATTGGAGCCTTATCTCTCTTTACCAGGCAAACGGGCTTGAGGCCCATTTTACCGAAGTAGAAGTCTTTAGTGTTGTTCATTCAATAGGACAAAATAAAACCCCAGGCCCAAATGGTTTTACAGCTGAATTCTTCAAGTTTTTTTGGGATACTGTAAAGCATGATTTGATTGTTTTGGCTACAGACTTTTACAATACTGGGATCATCAATGTGTCTTTGAATGAGTAAATTTAATTATATCAACCAACACCTTTCACTTGTGAGCCTTGGAATTTGAGAAATGCTTTACAAGTGAAATTCAATTTTAATTGGGGATGAAATTTGACTCGACAAGGGTTCGAACTCAAAACTTCCTACTCTGATACCACAAAGAAACTAATACTTTCTTTGTTATTCAACTCCTCAATAATCACAACTATATTTACAACCTAGAAGTAACAAACTAAGAGTATGTTCTCGTGATCTCAACTAATAATACTAAAAATAGGAATAAGCTAAACATAGATATTTACAACCGATTACAATCTAACTTTGACTTTCAACAGAATGAAACATATATTTTTCTTATTGCAAAGAAAGAGGACTCCAAATTTGTGTTTGACTATAGGCCTATAAGACTGATATCCTATGTTTACAAAATTATTGCTAAGGTCCTATCGAATCACTTGAAAGGGGTTCTTCCATACACAATTGCCGAGAATCAGTTAGCTTTTGTTAAAGGGAGATGAACATTGGATGCGTCTCTTGTTGCCAATGAAACTATAGATGATTGGACTTTAATGGGTAAAAAAAGGTGTGATGGTTACATTAGATATTGAAAAGGCATTTGATACTGTTGATTAGGACTTTCTAGATGGGGTTTTACATTTCAAGGGCTTTGGATTTACTTGGAGGAAATGGATTACAGGTTATATCTCGAGTGCAAATTACTCTATCCTTATGAATGGGAGGCCCAAAGGGAAAAGTATTCCTACCAAGGTGATCCTCTTTCACCTTTTCTCTATTCTGGTTTCGGATTGTCTTAGTCGCTTCATGTCCTATAGTACTAGCATTGGGAAAATTGCAACTCATCTTGTTGGTACTTCAAATTATAGGATTACCCATCTTCAATTCGACGATGATACGTTGTTATTCTCTATGACTAATAAATTTGCACTGGAAGGCTTATTTCAAGTGATAAATTTCTTTGAACATGCTTCTGGGCTTAAGGTTAATTTGTCCAAGAGTGAATTGATCGTTGATCACGTGGATCCTTCGCGTATGAATTGGATGGTCATGCACTTTGGATGCAAATAGGGCTTCTAGCCATCGACTTATCTAGGCCTCCCCTTGGTTGGGAACCATAAAGCAATCTCTTTTTGGGACTCTATTTATTAACGAATGGAAAAGAAATTGCACAATTGAAACTATGCATACATTTCCAATGGAGATCAGCACACCTTGATATAAGCAAACTTCTCTAGCTTGCCAACTTATTATTTCTCATTGTTTCAGGTTCCAACTGTCATTCTAAAGTGTCTTGAGAAAATATCGAGAGACTTTCTTTGGCAAGGTATAAAAGGAGAGGGTGGACTTCATAATGTGAATTGGGAGACTACTCAGTTACCAAAGCTTATGGGAGGGCTTGGTATTAGCAACATTGACCAAAGGAATAACCCTTACTAGCTAAATGGATTTGGCGCTTCGCTCATGAACCCAACGCGCTTTGGAGGAAACTTATTGATGCTAAATAATATGCTTCTTTGAATGCTTCTAGTTGGCCAAAGGCTATTAGTTCAATATCGTATCAATCTCCTTGGAGGTTTATCTATAATAACTTGAATCATGGTTGTTAAAATCGTACGATTCACAACGAAACGGAAGCAAATCGTTTCAAATCGTAGATTTGAATCGCAAATTAGCCGAATCGTACGATCCAAGAGTTGGGATCGTACGATTCGTTCAAGAATTGGAACACTACGTTCTTTAAAAAAAAAAAATCATAATTGTCTCGCCGGCGTCGGAATGACCTTCCTAAACGTGAAACTCATTAAAAAAGAAAAGCAAGAACAAGGCAGAAGAAGAGGTTAAGGAAAAAACTATACCTATCGGCGGCGGCATGTAAAGAAGAAGAAAGAGCCCTTTTAGATTAGGGTTTTATGTTTATTTGAGTAATAAAATAACAAAAGGAATTTATTTTTTTAAAAGGAAAAAATATCTCGCATTTCGATTTGATTTTAATACCTAAAGAGATTTTTTTTTTCTTTTGCCGACTAAAAGGAATATAAATTGAAAACTTCAAAAGTATTTTTTAACTTTTCAACTTCACTCATTAATGACTATTAAAGTATGTATTATTATAATAAAATGTATTGGAAACAATGTACAAAATATAGAATTGATTCGACTGCCTTCTATTTATTTATGATCACTAGTTTATTTATAAATACAAAATGAAATAGAAATTGGGAATATAAAAATTTGATTTGACAATTTAATTTTTTACAATAAAGCTTATTTTATTTAACTTACTTATAGAAACAATTGAGTTTCATTACCTTTTAATGTTTTTTATTTTTATTTTGAAGTTAATTAACATTTACTATTTTTGAATATTTTGAAATTTGAAGAATTAATCTATTATATGTTTTGAAGTTATGTTATATTTAATTTTTTTAGATTTTATTATTTATATTAAATATTTAAATTTTATTTATAAAATTAAAACTTACGATTTACGATACGTTAGGATACACGATACATCAAAATTAGATTTCGATACGCATTACGTTTCATGAGTTGACAACCTTGACTTGAATATCATTCAAGGGAGAATTGTTCGAAGAGTTGGCAATGGGTCTACCACTCATTTTTAGATTGACCACTGGCTAGATTGTGGAGTGCTTTATGCAGTTTTTCCTCGGGGGGTGATTGGATTTTGGAGTTTGGCAGAAGAGAGGAGAGGAATAGGAAGTGGAGTGATTTGGAAGGATGAAGTATTTGTTTGGGAATTGATGTTTTGGACTATGAAGCACAGACACGGACACAGATACGGGATACGGATACGACACGATACGTCGATACGTCAATTTCTTAAAAAC
>JBBMKA010000009.1:5496112-5536417 GCA_037833695.1 Sechiopsis laciniata | reverse complement strand
ATAGTGCTCCTTGAGCTGCAGAACCAACACGAACCTAGCAAATAATGATAACAACATTAATCAAACTCTAAACATCTGACAGCAACGACCAACACACACAAAGATGGGGAAACAATACCCCTAAATTGAAAAGACAGGCTCGGCTACAGACTTCGGCTAAGCTGTTCACGGATGTGCGGCAGTAAGCGAAGGGCTGCGACAAGGACTGTGCTACGAGACTACTCGTAGGGGCAAGCGGCACAGCGAAGGCAAACTCTCTGTAAGGCGTTCGGCGAAGCAACGGGCTACTGGGCGAAGTGCAAGACTCGGCAAAGCAAACATGGAACCGTGAGTCAGCATGGACGAGCGTCTCGCTGAGGCGAAGGGCTCGCTAGAGTGAAATCTGAAATGAACGTAACACAACAGATCGGTTCAGACAAGTAGACGGGCGAGGTCTAGGCGTTGTGCGTCGGTAGACTTGACTGCAATTCGAACAAGGGCGACAGATCTTGACATCAGGCCATGGAAAAACCAACGAAGAACGAAAAGGGCTCGGCGAACGTACCTGAGGGGAACAGGGTGGCTGGCGATCATAGACGAAGGGGATCCGGTGAGCTGCGAGGTGGAAGGCTCGATCTGGGCGAGGTGATGCTGTGACGTGGCTGGTGATCACTGATGCGTGCGGTTGGATCTGTGCGGCTCGATGAAAAATGGCGACAAGGAGCTGCGATGGAGAAGACAAATCGGCGACGGGCTCGCGATGGCGCAAGGATGGTGATTTAGCGATGGGTTTCTCGACTGGAGGGCAATGTCTGGCTGTGATCTGACGAAGGGAAGAGACAAGCTCTCGGCTAGGGTTTTGCACTAGAGCTCTTGACAAATGGAAGGGAGAAGAGAAAATCGTGTGGGAGAAGAGAGAATTCCAAATGCGGCTAGGTTTGGGGGTTTGGAGAAAAATGGGTTTAAATAGAGTCGTCAAGCGATCCCGGCTTCGAGACTTGGCAAGGGAGAAATAAATAAACATTTTTTTCCATTTTTCTCTTTTAACTAAAAAGGACCTCCAAGCTTCCCAAAAGCAACTCCAACCCCGAAAACCTGAAAACGTAGCAATAACCTGAACTCAGCAAATAATAGAAATAGCCCTAGAAACCTAATTAATTACAAATCCGACCCTGAAGGCAAAATTATCAAAATACCCCTAACGGCCCAACTGAACAACCGAAATAGCAACAAAAAATACCTGGAGAACCGAAATGGAAAACTGGGCCGTTACAAATACCCAGCAAGCTAAAAAATGAAAGTATTCACTTCGGCAAAAGATGAGATGTACCAATCGTAAAGGGAGCGAAAAAGGTTAAAGCGAGTGATTAAATTCGATTGATGAGTAAAGGATAATAGAACCATGAAATTTCAATTCTAAACCGAAAGGAGTTTGCACGAATGAGTGGCTAAAGTGAAATATAAAATAGAGGTTTCTTAATTATAAAAGCAATGGTCCAATTATAGAATGTTCTCAATCTAAAAGATGATTTGTTGATAGTCTTAGCAAAGTTGAGGAGCGACGGGTTGCTATGGCGAAGGAAGACTGGTAAAAAATGAATGTTCTTAATCTAAAAGATTGAGCTATTACTCGAGACGAGCAATAATGCAAGTTTGGAGGTGTGATGACTCTTAAGAATTGAGAATTAAATAGCTTTGAACAATACATTTTCGCGTGAACTTCGCTATAATTTAATTTAATTCTGTAATTAATTTTGCTATAATATCATGTTTTAGGCGAAAGCGAAGAATCCTTTAGTTTTCTGATTAAGATAGTATTTTATGAGGTTTTATAACAAATTATGCATGAATGAGTGTTTCGCTTAAGTAACTTTGTAAGGCCTGATATTCTTTTTATTGATGTAGCATTCCAAAGGAAGCGAAGTATTTCGCTGGCGCAAGAAGGACTCATAATGCGATTGGATAATTGGAAAATATGTAGAGGACGCGTGTCAAAAATCTAAGCTTCACCCATTTAATCTCAGTCGTCGCTTCGTAACCGCTCTGACGCAGGTAGACATGGCGGATAGTGGAGCAGAGAATGTTAGAGCAGAGTAGAGGATCGTGGAGCAAAAGAGTGCAGAGTTTGTCGGGAGCTCTGTAAATAGAGAACCCTTTTCACCATTTCAAAGAGAAAGGAATCGAGAGATCAAAATACTCCACACTTTTAAACCAGTTTTTCTCATTCCATCTCCATTTTTGGCCAACCAATCTGTTCGCCGGAGTCTTTCCTATCAGCTATTTACCGCTTTTCTAGCTTAGTTAGTTTTACCTTACGTCATACACTAGTTGGGTTGCTTATTTCTGTAACTAGAGACTTCAGCATTGCCAGAGTTTGTTCAGAGTTTATCAGTGTTAATCAAGCTTTTTCTATCTCTTATCTGTTTTCGTCATTTCACTTAATGAAGGTGGAAGTTATTTTTGCTGTTATTCTGTGTTTTCTTTACTACATGAGTAGCTAAAACATTAATTGGGAGGATATAGGCAAGTAGGGTATTTTGCTGTAGGATAGAGGTGGCGAAGAGGTGAATAATTTATGCATGCTAAATTAACCTTAAATACATTCCGTTTGATCAGCTATTTGTATAACTGTATTTTGATTTTGAGAGAAAAGGAATAAAGCGAACTTGCATGTCATAACATTAGTTTGCTAAGTTACTTGCAATTTAAAACACTTAGAAATAAGGTTTTGTCTAATGCTGATTGGTGGTTTATTTGGTTGTTAGAGTTTGAGAAAACCTAGCTAGTGCTTGAGAGAGCCATTCTAGAGCTCGGAAGAGCCCGGAGTTGAGCAATCAGTAGTTCGCCTATCGTTGTAATACCTTGTCGCTGTTGCGAAACACCTGAAAGTCCTATTCCCCTGTCAATACTTTGTCATCTATTTATTCACAACATTATTCTACCTTCTAGTTGCCACTTTATAACTTTTTACAGTCTTAGTTATTTTCGCTTTGACATATTTATTTATGCGAATCATAGTTATAATCATTCAAAACACTTATCATTCACCACTGAATCTTACTATAAAAACTAAATTGAGAACACGCAAATTCCCTGTGGAGATGACATGTACTTAGTTAAAACTTGCAATAATAAGACTGTGTATACTTGCACAATCTAGGGTTTAGGCACGCATCGTTCATTTCATTTTAATCACTTTTCACTGGAACGATTCCAGAAGCATATTAGTTTGCGTGAGCTTATATTTTCACCCAACACTTGCCCCCGAGCTTTTTCTCGACTTCATCTCCCTCTCATGACCAAGGGGCATCCCAACAAGCTTATAAGGAAAGTTCTTCTTCCCTTTCATTTTGTGCTTTAACCAACTTCAAGAATGCTCCGACCAAAATTCTCTTCTTCTTAAATAGCTCCTCACAAGCTCCACCACCAAAACTCACATCTTAGTCTTTAATGCTCTTTTTCCTGATGAGAGGCGCAATTAATCGAAAACTTGGGTTTAAAGAATATGCTTTCCTTGAAATCTCAAGTTCAACTTCCAATTGTGTCTCCACTCTTCTAATATATCCACCTAGGGACGAGCCAATGGTCCTCGCCTCCAGAGAGAACGTCACACTTGAGAACTTAGAAATAGAGAACTTTGTTTCCTTGTCCACTTTTTAAAATATTCATCTATATCCAAATATTCCTCCCATAGATTCGAGTAATCAATGTGGAACAATAATATCCATATTTTCATCTTTGCTTTAAATAGCATTTTACTTGATTCCAACAATTTGTCGACGTGGGTCGACACAGAATCCAAAATCCTACTTCAGCGCTCAGACCCCAACAACAGTCGATCCAAAGAGGCAGAAGATGGGATTTAGGTAACGCAAATGCTGCAATTCAGCCTTCATAGCAAGCTTTGCCGCCATGGATTCTTGTTCTTGCTTATCCTTCTTTCTTCCCTTCAACTCTCCTCCATTTTCAAGCAACTCTACCACTAAAACCAAGTGTAAAAGAGCTTTCGTTCCAGTCTCTGCAATTTCATATCACAAGTTTGTTCAATTTGCTTTGGATGAAACCAAACTTCACACCCATCTCTTTCCATCCCCTTTACAGGTAATGGGTTAGTTCAATTGATTCTGTACTTAGGTCTTCTGCTTTTGCTTCATGTGAGCTTCTCTAATCTGTTTATACTAGTTGTCCTTCAATATATTAGCTGTTCTTCTCTACTGATTTGTGGTTTTTCTCTGTTGAATAATGTCTGCAAGAACATGGATTGTTTCTGCTTTTGAATTTTAACTTCTTCTCCCCTGTTTTACTGTGAGTTATTGAATGATGAGCTTTTTTTTTTCTGGGCATTTCAGTATCAAGGGTTTTTATTGAATCTTCGTATAGTGGTTTGATGATCTTGTTGTTTCAGAGTAGTTCTCTTTGCTTTACCTTTTAATGGAAGACTGACACTGACTCTTTTCTAGCAAAGTGTTTTGATAAGGATACACACAAATTAATGTGTTTGTGAATCCTATTATCATTGTGGTAGGATACCTCCTAATGAGAACTAAGGGATGAATATATTGCAATGTAAAATAGAAATAACTACTAGATAAACCAATAAGGCACTTGGAACTTCCCCTTGAGTATACTAAACCAAGCCCTAATTCACTCCACAATTTCTTACACCTGCTCCTTCAATTTATTACCAAATATCCTAACTAACTCTCTAACTAATTACATTAGTGTCTTATTAATATTAATATACCGACTAGTACCCTTGCACATCGGTCCGTCATGTCCAGCTAAATCAATTAGACATGATGTGTCATTTTATGAATAAATAATCCTAATTGTTTATTTCCTCTTCATGTTTATATTTCTTCAAACTTTCTTTTTTTTGAGAAAAAATAGAAACTTCATTAAACAAATTGTAACCAATACAGCTTACACTCCCAATTAAAGGGACAAAGAAGTAGTCCGTCTCCACAAGTTGGATCGTGGCCACTCGAAAAGCAAGAACCATTGACAAGACCTAAACTATTAGAAATACCAAACTTCCGTGAAAGGGTCTTAACCGATATGGAGTATCAGAGACTAATATATTTCTTCAAACTTGCGCTTTTATGTCCACTCTAGTTAATGTAATGCAATGATTTCATGTTACATCTACGTTTATGGTTATGTTATGAACTTCTGTATATATCTTTGCTGTTAGCATTCTTGGTGTATTTCTGGTTGATGTTTTAAAATGTCTATTAATAAAAAATTTGGAACGGTACAAATTAAACACTACTCTTGTTTTTTGTCATTATAACTATATAGTAGTTTTAATCCTGCAGGACAAATACAATTCCATGACTTCCATGGACGAAAAGGCAAAGCTTGAAATGTTGTCTTTTAGAGCTCCGAAAATCAGACTTCTTCGCAGTTTGAATATTGAGAGTGAAACAATGCAGGTTTTACTTTATATTTTGACCCTCTTAGCAAGAATTTTAGATACCTTAGGTCATTCAATATAATTGGAAACTGACTTCTGAGATAATTTCAGGCTTTCAGCTCTATTATGTGAAGTGACTTAACAAATGAGAATTGGAGGATTCAGCTCTATTATTTTTTGTTGTGAGCTTAAGTTCTTAACTAACATATTTTAGTAACTTTAGAAAAGTTACTCTGTCATCCTCCAACCAAAAAGTAAAATCAGCACTGTCCTTGTTGCTGTACAATGTCTAACCTTAATCACTCAGTTCAATAAGCATATTGATACGATCTCGAGGCCTCTAATTGTGTATTTGAGGCGAAGCCGCAAGTGATGGAATTAATTATTAATTATTATTATTTAATTGTTATTTTAATTGTAAATGCCATATATGGAATTGCCATATATGGAATGTTAGTCATTTATTGTTAATTAGGTTATTATTACCATATATGGAATATTGGTAATCTATAAATAGGAGTTGTTAGGTCATTGTTAGGCATGAATTCAGTTGTTATTTTGTAAACCTTTGGCTCTACGGGAGATTCTCTCTAAAGATTTAATAGAAAGTTGGTAGATTCTATCAATTTTGGTATCAGAGCCGTTGCCGATCTGGGATGGTTGCTACTAAGATGGAATCAAGGATGAAGAAAATTGAAGACAATTCAGCCGAATTGTTGAAGAAATAGCAGGAAATAGAAACTAAGTTAAAAACAATCGAGGAACAATTAGGTCAAAAGTTCGATTCGAAAATCGACTCCATGCATAATGATATTTTGACCTTGTTGGAGCAATCTCCGATACATCAGATTACTGAAACAATCAAATCAGACAAAAGAAAAAAGGTGATGAGCGAAAACGAAAAGAGCATTGAGCCCGGAACGAGGAAGCCGACCGAATAGGAAGCAACCAATGAGCGCGACAGCACGCTCGCATCATGGAAGTATATCTTGAGGTGTGCCCCGTGGAGGCAAACCGCGATTGACGGCGGGACCGGCAGGGACGACGGCGGCTAGGGCTAGCGCGATGAGCGGGGGGCTGCACGAGAGAGCAAGCGGCTGGTGCGGGGGGCTACACGTAGGAGTAGGGGGCGCGGGACTAGGGAGCAAGCGGCGGCTGGGGCATGGACGCAAAAGTGGTGCACGCGGGCAGACCGGATCGGGCTTGGCTGACTGGACCAAACCAGTCTGGGTTAGCTGGACCGGATCGAGGGGAGGGGTGGATCGGACCGATCGATGTGGGAAATTTTTTTGAATCAGATTTTGACCGATGTGTAGATTGTAGGTTCGACCAGAGGGGCGACGGGTTACCGGAGGAGTGGAGGGTGCGCACCGGTTATGATAGGCCGTTAGCACACGATGGTTGGAATGATCGGGGTTGGGTAGACAACAATCGAAACAGGGACCGTGAGGATTGAAGGGACAGGGAGGATAGGTTTAAGCGGGGAGGACTGAGAACAGCAGGTAGAGAGGGGCCGGTGTTTATAGGAGGTTCCAGAAGTTAGAGATGCCACTGTTTAAGGGGCTTTCTGACGAAGACCCAGAAGGTTGGTTATGCCTTGTCGGGTGCTATTTTTGGGTGAATCAATTGACTAAATATGAGAAGGTAGATGCAACAGCCCTGTGTATGGAAGGAGAAGCTTTAGAATGGCTGCAATACAAAGAGGATCGAGCCCCTATTGCTTCTTAAGGAGAATTCAGAGGATTATTGTTGCATCGTTTCCAACCAACGGTAAACGATAGAAGGTATGCAAATTTAATGAGTTTGCAACAGGTTGAAACAGTTAAAGAATATTGGCGGCTGTTCGAGAAATATGCTAAGGGAATGTGGGATATTAGCGTAATCGCCTTAGAGGGAAAATGGGAAAGTGGCCTGAAGGAGGAGATACAAAGTGAAGTGAGGAAACTTTGACCAGTGGGAATTCAGGAGAAAACGTTTCTAGCATAGGTGATCAAAGTTTCGAGCTCAAACAAAAGGAAGTGGGAATTCAACAGTGGTTAAATTTAGTACAGGATCGTTGACAGCAGGCATGGGAGGAACAGGAAGTTCGAACCTGAGAACTTTTGCTTTCACTCCTAATCGAGTAGCAGCAAATTCTTCCACAACCACAAGAATAGCTACCTTCAACACTACAGTCCCATTTAAAATGACAGATAGCGAGATTCGAGTACGAAAAGACAAAGGGTTGTATTTTCGTTGTGATGAGAAGTTTGTGCCTGGCCACCGTTGTAAGAAGAAAGAGTTACAAGCGTTGCAGGTATTAGTAGTGTGCGATAAAAATGAGTACCTAGAAACCGATGAGACAAATTTTCCACCTGAATACATGATCGAGGAAGAGAAAACTGTTGACTCTGGGGAAACACAGGAAATGGTAGCTTTGTCCTTGAATTCAATGGTAGGGCTAAGTTCTCCAAAAACACTTAAGGTCACAGGAACGATTCACGGCCTGGAAGTTGTCGTTCTCGTTGATAGCAGAGCCACTCATAATTTTATATCAGATGTGATAGTTGCAAAGCTGAAATTGCTTATTGAACCCTCCAACGATTAAGGCATCATGTTGGGAACAGGAGATTCAGTGAGAACAGTCGGGATATGCAAAGATGTGGAACTGCAGTTGGCTGAGCTGAAAATCATCCTTTTTTTTTTTTGCCATTACCGTTGGGTAGTGCGGATGTGATATTGGGCGTGGCATGGCTGGAGACGTTGGGCAAAATTGAGTTTGATTATCGCTTTTTACAAATGCAATTCGTTATTGGTTCTTGGAACGTTGAATTACAAGGGGATTCACAATTGGTGAAAGCTCAAGTATCATTAAAATGTATGATGAAATCATTATGGCCGGAAGATCAGGGACTATTAGTCGAGTTGAATTTGATAGAATCGACTACTGTTTCTCGTGTACAAACGGGAGCTTTAGCAGATTTGTCTCAGGTGCCTCATGAACTACATCCTCTATTTAAAACTTATGCACCTGTTTTTGAATCTCTAACAGATTTGCCACCACAACGAAACTGTGATCATTCTATTGAATTATTTGCAGGAAGAGAATCAGTAAACGTGCGACCGTATCGGTACCCACAATACCAAAAGAATGAAATTGAGAAATTGGTACGGGAAATGCTTCTAGTAGGGATTATCGGACCCAACACTAGCTTGTTTTCGAGCCCAGTCCTGTTAGTTTGGAAAAAAGATGGTAGCTGGCAATTTTGTGTCGATTATAGAGCTTTTAATCAAGCGACCGAGCCAGACAAGTACCTGATACCGCTAGTTCATGAATTACTTGACGAACTCCATGGGGTTACTATTTTTTCAAAAATTGATTTAAAGGCAGGATACCGTCATATCCAGGTTAAACTAGTAGACATTCATAAAACAATCTTTAGAACTCACGAGGGATATTACGAATTTGTAGTCATGCCATTTGGACTACGAAATGCTCCTGCTACTTTCAATCAGTCATGAATGAGATTTTGAGGCCGTATTTGCGAAAGTTTATGCTCGTTTTCTTTGACAACATCCTTATCTACAGTTTGTCCATTCAGGAGCACAGGAACCATTTGACTCAGGTGTTCGAAGCATTACAGATCCATGCCTTTGTAGCTAATGCAAAAAATGCCAGTTTGGGTTGCGCCGCATTGAGTATTTGGGACACTTCATATCCACAGAGGGCATGTCAGCAGATTCTGCTAAGATTGAGGCGATGATTCATTGGCCAAGTCCGAAAAATATTAAGGACCTTTGTGGCTTTCTAGGACTGATAGGGTACTATTGACGATTCGTGGCTAATTATGGGTCCATGGCCTTTCCTTTAACACAGTTGCTTAAGAAAGGGAAATTTGAATGGGGGCCCGAAGTTGAAGAATGTTTTCAGCGATTGAAACATGCTATGAGTAGCGTGCTTGTTTTGCGCTAGCCAGATTTTGTCATTGTTTGTGGTGGAAATCGATGCGTCAGGGATTGGTGTTGGCGCAGTTTTAATGCAACAAGGACAACCACTAGCTTATTTCAGCAGAGCGTTACTGATAACTCACCGTGTAAAGCCAATGTACGAGCGTGAGTTAATGGCCATAGTCTTTGCAGTCTAGTGGTGGCGTGCCTATCTCTTGGGGCACCATTTTGTTGTTCGCATGGATCAGAAAAGCTTAAAATTCCTACTCGAACAACGTGTCGTGGATGGCGAATACCAAAGGTGGATCTCCAAACTGATGGGATATGATTTTCATCTCGAGTATAAGAAGGGACTGAAAAATAGAGCGGCTGATGCTCTGTCTCGAATGCCAATAGCCTGTGAATTGGGCGTTTTGAGTTGTGTTGCAGGCATTAACACTGAGGTGTTCACTCAACAAGTTAAAGATGATGAAAAATTGTTGGCTATTTACTCGGCCTTAGTAGCCGATGAAACGAGACCGCCCGGTTATACATTGGTAGGTGGCATTCTGTTATACCAATGATGACTTGTCCTACCTCCAAACTCCCCTACGATCCCATTATTATTGCTTGAGTTCCATGGAGGAGCCATCGGAGGGCTTTTTGGTGTTCTTAAGACATATCAGCGATTAGCAAAGGAAGCGTATTGGCCCGGAATGAAGGCTAGAGTGCGAACCTTCGTGGCTGAATGTTCAGTGTGCGTGCAAGCCAAACATTTATCCTTATCACCAGCAGGGATGTTACAACCTTCACCTATTCCTGAAAGAGTTTGGGAGGGTATATTGATGGATTTTGTGGAGGGCCTCCCGAGATCAGAGGGTTTTGATAATATATTGGTGGTGGTAGATCGGCTTTCCAAATATGCTCATTTTATACCCCTTTGACATCCTTATACATCTCTTACTGTGATCCACATTTTTATCATGGAGGTGGTCTGCCTGCATGGAATACCTAAGAGCATCGTATCGGATCGCGACAAGATATTCACTAGTATGTTGTGAGAGGAATTGTTTAAGGCTTCAGGAAAAAAACTTCGTCGTAGTACCACTTATCACCCTCAGACAGATGGACAGACTGAGGTGGTTAATCATTGTTTGGAGTCCTATTTGCGTTGTTTTGTGATGACTCAACCAAAAGTGTGGTGCTAGTGGATTTCGTGGGCCGAGTTTAGCTATAATACTTCTTTCCATTCGGTGACTGGTATGACACCGTTCGAGATTGTTTATGGCCGTTTACCCCTTCCTATTTTGAGTTATGACAGTGAGGCAAGCCATTTAGCTACGGTGAATTCATTAATGATTGATCGGGATAGAATGTTGGATACACTTAAGTCTACTTTGTTGCGAGCTCAACAATCTATGTCTGGTCGTGCGAATGCTAAACGTCGAGATGTCCAGTTTGATGTTGGAAATTTGGTGTACACTAAGCTTCGTCCATACCGCCAATCATCTTTGGTGAAATTTAAGCATCTGAAGTTAGCACTGAGATTCATTGGGCCTTACATGTTTTAGCACGAGTTGGGCAGGTTGCGTATCATTTGGAACTATCCCAAAATGTGAAGATACACCTGGTGTTTTATTGTATCAGTGTTGCGAAAGGTGGTAGGGTCTTCAGTTTTAGTCCTACCCACACCTTCAGTGGTGGGAGAAGATTTGTGTGTGGCAGTACATCCGAAAGCTATTTTGGGAATACGGGAGGCTCCTCAAGATAGTGGTTCGCGCGAGGTTTTGGTGCAATGGGAGGACTCGTCTCCTTAGGATGCGACATGGGAGATAGCGTCCAACATGGAAAAGCAATTTTCGGAATTTCATCTTCAGGACAAGGTGGCTCTTTGGGGGGAAGTATTGATACGATCCCGAGGCTTGTAATTGTGTATTCGAGGCGAAGCCGGAAGTGATAGAATTAATTATTAGTTATTATTATTTAGTTGTTATTTTAATTGTAATTGCCATATATAGAATATTAGTCATTTATTATTAATTTGGTTATTATTGCCATATATGGAATATTTTTAATCTATAAATAGGAGTTCTTAGGTCATTGTTAGGCATGAATTCAGTTGTTATTTTGTAAACCTTTAGCTCTACGGAAGATTCTCTCTAGAGATTTAATAGAAAGTTGATAGATTCTATCACATATTTTGTATCTACCCTTCCTTTTGTGGAACTAATTCTATCATTTTTGGTGCAGGTTCTAGATTTTGCTGCATTCCCTGAACCAGAATTTGACGTTCCCATATTTTGTGCAAATATTTTCACTGCTGCAAGTTCAAGTATAGTGGTCCTGTAAGCTTCTTTGAACTTTGGAGTCTGTAAAAGATGGTGACCTATAAAATAAATAGGGCAATTTAATTTGTATGAGTTGCAGTGTTTCATCTACAAAATTTTTACATTGGCTGCCTCAGAGGCATATCTTACAGTTTCTTATCTGCCACCGACCTGATCTATGCATAGACATCTGGCAATTTCTTTGATGCTTAATAGGCTTATTAGTTACATAGACGAAAGAAAGAGGGAACTCTGTGTGCCTTCTAGTTTATCTGAGTTATCTCAAGTATTTGCTGCTTTGCTTGACAACTAAATGTTGTTAGGTCAGACAGTTTGTCTAGTGAGAATAGTCGATGTGACCAGACCTCATGGGTATCAAAAAAATAAATGTATTTGTTGCTTTGCTAGGCACTTGTTAGAAACTTCAGTGATAGTCTAATAGATGAATGGCAATGAATATGGCAATAATGAATGGCAATAAGTGATCTCACAAGTAATAGTTTTAGGAATCTAATTCACATACCGGGAAAATATAATTTGATTTTGATTGACATGAGTTTGGCCTCATTTATGCCTGAGCCTTGGTTTTAAAGCAAACATCTACAGCACTGGTCACTGATGCACACATCAAATCATACTTTGTAAACATCTTGTTCTATGTCCAAGTCTTATGTCAAAATATCTTCACTCGGCCTTGATTTCATGTCAGTGTTCTTGTTCTTGTTGGAACCTATGCTGTACGTGATTTGCATCTGTTCGAAACACTAACATGTTTTTTTGTAGGGATCTCAACCCTTTGCATGATGTCATCATCCAAAGAAATTATAGAGAGAAGTATTATAAAAGCTTATTGCATCTTGGAACTAAATACGCCGAGGTGAATGATTCTTTTCTTAGACATTAGTTATATTACTATTACAGGCACACTAAACTCGTTGCTTTTATGACGTGTTATATTATCTTTTTTTAGTCCGTTCTTAATTTGATGTTATGATTACTGAAAACAGACTTTCTGCAGCTTTTACCCTGGGGCGGAAAGCTTACGAGCGAATCGTTGAAGTTTTTCTCTCCCATTGTAATATGGGCCAAGTTATCCCCAACCGAGTCAAAGTATGATATATTATTTTCTGCATTCGTGGATTATTACAAGGTATTTGAAATTAACTGGGTTTCTTTCTTTTGGTGTGGTGTGGTGAATTCTAGATTTGATGGTATTTTGGAAATCATTTGGTAGAATCTATTTGGATCTTTTTTTGATTATGTTACTGAAAGTTCCAGTTTACTGCTAGGCATGGCTTGAGCTCATGAACAATGCTGTGGAAGAAATGATCCCATCTCGACTTATGGTTAATCGAGAAGCGCAACATAGATATCTGTCATGGAGGGAAGAAAAGGTCATTACATTCGTTTTCTTACCTTGTATCTCTTATAAATGTTTCTGGTTTGCGAAAATTTCCAACTTAGCTCAGATCGAGGGAAAAGCTTTGGTTCTATGTATACGGATGGATATTCCCATTATCATAGCTAGATAACTATTAGAAGTTGCGTTGCTCAGGCACGCGCCTAGGCTCACGGTGCAGGTCTAATGCCTCGCCATGTGCCTTGAGTAGGTGAGACTAAAGTAAAAAGGTGTGTGCCTTCTCGTGATTTAAAAAAAAAAAAATACTGATCCTAAACCGAAAGGGGCTGTTTGTTTACCATATTTAAGGCGGATTTGGCTTGAGGAGTTATTTTGAGTAGTTAAAAATTGAGAGTTGTAGCCAAAAATTCGTTTGGATGTGGTTTTTGTGTAGAGGAGTTAGAGTCAAAACTTTGTTTGGATGTAGATTTAAAATGAGTAGTTATTGAGTAGTTAAAAAATGAATGATTAAAAATGAATGGTTAAAAATGAGTTATTTTGATTGATTTGAAATGAGTGGTTAGAAATGATTGAATAGTTATAAATGAATTATTAAAAATGAATGGTTATAAATGAGGAGTTGTTTTTAAAAGTAAAAATGAAGAGTTAGTGAAAACTCGTTTGGATGTAGGTTTTCAAGGAGGAATTAGTAAATCCTCCTTAAATATGGCAAACAAACACCCCAAAGCTTTGCGTTTAGGATTTTTTGTTTATTTTTAACTAAAAAATAATATTTACCAAATCAAAGAGTATTTTTTTAATATTCCTAATCCAAGTATGGTAAGAAGACTCTTAGATATAGTGCACCTTATAAAAAAAGCTCATGTTTTTTTTTGTCTGGTACCTAAATCTTGAAAAGCATATGTTTTTTTTTTTTTTTGTGTCTGGTACCTAAGTTTTAGTAAGCTATTGTACCTTAGTGCGCCTAAAGCGGTTGAACTATTATTCTTTTAGTAGTTTGTCCAAACTTAGAGCTCCAAGATCATTCGAATCTACCTACTGAATTACTTCTCTTTACAACTTCTGAAGTAAAACTTAATTTCGGCTATTAAGTTTCATGAAACTCTCTCCTTTGTTTGAATCTGCTGACTTTATGATGTAAAATTTGCAAAACAGGATCCTGGACACGGTCTTCTAAAGAAGTTAATTGGGGAGACCCTTGCAAAGGTAACATACATGAAAACCATTGATGCTCTTGCATCTTTTAAGGTTCATATTCACTTTCTCACTTCACATCTAACAATAGGACCTGATGAGAAATTTCCTGTTCAATGGCGTCGACGAGCTTGGCAACAAAAGGTTTCTGGATTACTTTCCAGAGTACTACTGTGAAGATGGTACTATCAATACGAAACGCAGTATAGCCGGAAAATCTTACGAACATCGACCTTGGGATAAAAGAGGTGAATTTGTTGGAGACTTTATCAAAACCTGATGTTAGTTCTCTTCCTTACTGATGCTTATGGTTTGGAACTTTGCTTTAGAATTGTTAAGTGAATTGGTGTGGGTGTACTATGTGGGAAGTTAGAATACTATGTAACCTGTACTTAAGAACGAGCTCAAATTTTGC
Source organism: Sechiopsis laciniata (assembly GCA_037833695.1). Lineage (NCBI taxonomy): Eukaryota > Viridiplantae > Streptophyta > Magnoliopsida > Cucurbitales > Cucurbitaceae > Sechiopsis > Sechiopsis laciniata. The sequence continues at coordinate 5,521,820 of JBBMKA010000009.1, read as the reverse complement.
TGACTGATTTTTGTTAGGAATAAATATCATTAAGATATTCTAGATATCATTAATGCTAAACCATATCCTAGAATATCTTAATGATATTTATTCCTAACAATTGTAGAAAAACAGTTGGATGCAGTTAACAGTCAAGCCATTGCATTCTGTTGTAATTGTACAAACTTAGGTTTCATTTAGCTAACCATATTTGAAATATTGAATTAAGATATTTATTACATATTTAATTTAAATAGGTTGAACAAATTAACTTACCTATTTGGTTTATTTCTCATATCAGGTGGTTTTCGTTCCTAAATCTATTGTTTTAATTCTCTTCTTTTCTAGCTTTTTTCTCCAAGAAATTTGTTTATCAATTTTGCCCAAATTTCATGTTCTTGATGTAGTTGATTTAACTCTCTATTATATTGTCTAGCAAAGGGGTCTTTCGTGGCCGAACCCGCTCTAAATTTGAGTGTCTTTTTCTTGCGTTCTATGATCCTCATTGTTTTGGACTGATTTAGCATGTTGTCACACAAATTGCAGCAACTTAAATTTGTCTTAATCTCACTTTAAATAACTATACTCCTTTAGATTGACACATATGTCAAGAAATGGTCCAGGTTATTATAACGCCTTTTCTCCATTCTTTGTATTGGGGCGAGTTTCGATTTTCTACTAATTGAAACATGGTTAAAAGAAATCTTAAAACTCATTTATTTTGTTGAATCAGGTTAAATTAGTTAAATTGTTAATCAAACTGTCGAAGTTAAATCATCGATCAACCTAAAAGGTTAAGCATAAATGTTAAAGATAAATTTATTTATATCAACGGGTATATATTATTTGCAAAGCAAGCATAAGTTGAAAGAAATACTCTTTGGAGAGCTCTCATTTCGGGCTAATATGGTGAAATTCCAATATTTCATAGGGCTGGTTCTACCAATCTTTCATCAACTGAAGGGCCTTTGAAAGCCATTGAGTATATAAATCAGATTCTGGGAGGATGCTTGGACTAATGGTGTATTAAATCAAATTGGACTAATAGTGTTTTAAATCAAATTGAAATAATTGGCTTGTCATTTATTTACTGATGAAAGGGATTTATAGATAACAAACAAAATCATATGAAAATCAAACCTAAATAATCTAAAAATAGGAAAATATAAAACCTAGATAATCTAAACTACAATATATTTAATATGGTGGTACCCTCAAAACCAACTTTCCAAGACTATATCATCTATCCTTGAATAAATCAGGCATTAAAAATGGAAAAAGCTTGGAATCGACAATGAAGTTTTGGAATGGGTATACCTGTCCAATGTAATCGCCTCTTTTGCTCCTTTTAGAGAAGATAAATGGTGGTGGAATTTTTTTCTCTAGATCTTTTGCTAAGAAGAAATCAACCAACACCCCAAACGTTTTGCATGTATTTTAAAAAAAAAAAGAAAACAAAACAAAATAATTCCCTCCATAGCACAATTCCAAAACTTATGTATATGTGGCAAAAAAATTAAAAAGGGCTTGTAAAATGACTAAAAAACCCATGACTCTTGCAACTATTATTTTGTTTTTTTTTAAATATACATGCAAAACCCCCTGTCTTAGCACAGGGTTTCTTTGAACACGATTTTTTCTCTGCCCATCACTCGCCGCCTCTCCGATTTCTTTGCACACAATTCTTTCTCTGCCCACTGCCAACTCTTCCTCCGCCGTTTCAACACTGCAATTCCTGAAGATCTACACTTCATTTTCAGCTTTTCATGCTCTCTTCAACCGTTGGTTATTAGATAGGATTTTCTTTTCGCTTGCTACTTTGTTTCTTGCTTCCTTTGTCGTACTTTGTGTTCTTCAAGCTACAATTTCAGGTTTCTTTTTCTTTTCTTTCATTTCTGTATTGTTTTGGATTCTTTCGGCATAACATTGTAATTAACGATTTTATCTAGGTTTGTATGGAGGTTTGTTTGGTATTTACTTCGTTCTCGACTTTTGCCTGGTGTTTCTGGAACTAGCAATATGGATAAATCAGAAACTTGCTTATTGAAGTTAGATGAAATAACTTATTGAAGTTATATGAATTTGAATTTGAAGTTGTAGAAACAGATTGAGTTAGACACTAATAATGAAATGGGTGAAATTGTATTGCTTCTGCCTAGGTTATAGAATTTTTTGTGAATGAATTTTATGAATTTGTAGTGATCTATTATGAATCCGTGTCTGTTATATGAAGAAGTGATCTGTTATCAATCAGTTTAACTGATAGAAGATACTTGAGTGTTTGTTATATGTTTATTGTTTTGGTTTATTACTATCTTTCAGTTATCAATTTAATTGATAGAAGATAAGTGAGTGTTTCTTAACTGATAGAAGATACTTTCTTTGTTATTTGGATATTACTATCTTTCGTGTTTTGATTATGATTAACTGTTAAGTAATATAATCATATTAAATTGATTGAAACCATCATTTTTTTACAAATTGATAATGTTAATGATTGACTTTAATAATTTTTAACAGATGAAAAAAGAAGTTTAGTTAAGGCAGAGACGTCTTCTTCAAAGAAGATGAAACAAACTCAAATTGAAGTACGCAATAAATAACTATGATAGTTTGTGAAATTTTAAAAATATAGAATACTAAATTATTGACTTTGTTTTAACAGTAGAAAGGAAAATTAATCATAGAGAAAAATGATTGGACTCGTCCATAAAAATAAATGTTTACAACAAACTGGAAGTAATAGAACATATAAAAAGCAATCTAAGTGAGAGAGAGTTGGAAATGTTTAGAAGGAACCCTTCAGGCATTTCTTAGACTTACGTGCCACAAAACTTCCTATTAAATTGCTTTCACACCTTGTTTTGAGGCAATGTAAAACAAATAAAAAAGACACTTTGGATTTCAACCTTGAAGGTCATTTGATTGAATTTGGAATTAAAGCCTTTTGCCTCATCACTGGGTTAAATTGTCAAGAGTTGCCTGTTGAAGAGATTTATGAGGACGACAATAGTGATTTGAGATCAACCTTCTTTAACAATGCCTCATCTATCAATAGTGATTGAACTCCACCACCTCGCTATATTCTTCACTTGCTCCCACATTACAGGGATCCGCAGTTTTAATTTCCTCAGCTTTTTCAATCGTCTCAGCGACTTCTTCAACCTCTTTCTTCTTCAAACTTTTCTTCATATTCCCCTCATTCAATACTTCGCTCTTATGAATCATCATCAAAATTTTAGCCACTGGTTCTTCCGTGCTTCTCAATTCAGCATTATCATCAACAACCATAATCGATATTACATTAACCTATTCCTTGCCTTATCTTCTAGCAAACTCAGTGTCGGATAACAATCTTTCTACAAGTCTTTGTCTGATCTTATTCACAAGCTACCCCCACTTGATTTTCCAAGTTCTGCATAACTACCTGTTGATTCTGCATTGTCGCTTGTTGACTTTTAAGGGCAGCTTGCTGACTTTGCGAAGCTCCCTCATTTTTCGCGATATATTCATTCAATAAACTTTCCAGCGAACTACTAGAACTCTGTTGAAAATTTTGTTGAGAGATAATATTCTGTTGATACTGAAATGAATTCAAGCCTTGATTTTGCTGACCTATAGGCACGCCAAATCCTGGCAGATTTCCATTGTGCCTCTACTAGAATCCTTGTTTGGCCGAACTACCCGCATTTCTAGTGTTGTTCCATGAGAAGTTTGGATGATTTCTCCATCCGGCATTATAGGTATTAGAGAATGGGTTGTTTTGGTGATTCTCTTGTGCGAAACACATTGAAGCTGTATTTAGGAGGCAATTCTCATAGACATAAGCATCTTCACATAAAGTGCATGTATTCAGATTGGACAGCTGCAGATTATTCCCTTGCGTGAACTGTTGAGTGTTAATGTTTGCATTTTGCATGTTTAGCAACATATCCCGCATCTCAGACATTTGCTATCTCAATAATAGTTCACTTCCTCCTTCAATCTTTTCTATAGGCTTGACATCTTTTCACACATCGTCCTTCCATTGACTTGTATTTAGAGCTATTCCCTCCACTATTTCCAAAGCTTGGTTATATGTCTTCGAGAGTAATGCTCCAGCTGCTGAAGTATCTAGCACAATTTGAGCCGCTTCGCTCAAGCCTCTGTAGAAATATTCCAGTTGTAGACAGCAAGAAATTCCATTGTGTGGACATTTTCGCAAGATCGCTTTGAAGCGATCCCAGGCTTCAATGATAGATTCTCCTGGTTCTTGCTTAAATTTCATAGTTTCATGGCGAATCTTCATCAACTTCTTCGGTGGGAAATATTTTAATAAGAACCTGTTCCACAAGTTCTTCCTAAGTGATGTCTACCAAACCTTCTACTGTCTTTAACAACTCCTTCGCCTTGCCTTACAGCAAATGTGAAAATAAAGTCAGTCGTCAGATTCTCTAGAGTGACATCCGGAATGATGAAGGAATCATAGATGCCCATGAATTCCCTCAGATGATTGTGTGGGTCCTCACTCGTCAATCCGTGGTACTGCACTTTCTGTTGGAGTAATGTATTCATCATTGGCTTAATTTTGAACGCTTGCGCCCCAATGTCTAGTCGTATCATTCCTCGTTATAATTTCGCTACATCGGGTGCGACATAGGCTTTAACAGCTCCATCCTTATTATTCGCCATCATAATAGGGTTAGCGAAATGTTGATCTTCGAGCCATCCTTCTAGCACAATTTTGTCTTCTTGCTCTTCTTCCTCTGTGTAAGTTTCGATCAGGCTCTAGATTGAAAGGTTCTACAATCCTTTGCTTGTACATGCACTTGATGAAATCCCTAAAATGATACAAGACAGATTAGCTTAACCTTGAACGTACTACTGTTACAATACTTTCTAAATGAAAATAATATAAAATTCCCCAACAACGACGCCAAAAACTTGTTGCAGAATTTCTCGACACGTAGTAAAATATAATAGGAAATATGAAATGATGACATGGAATGCTATGATTCGCTTAAGTGAAATCTCGCTCGAGCAGTTATGCATGTGTGCGATCTCTCTAGGTTGCGCAAGTATACGCAGTCTTGTTATAGCAAGTTTTAATGTAAGTAACAAGTCATCTCCATAGGGATTTTTGTTTGTGTTTTCACTTAGTTTCAAGTAAGATTCAATGGTGAATAGTAGTTATGTAAGTGTTGTGAAATAACCTAAATGTAGTGAAATTGCGAAATAGACAGAATGAGACTAAGCATCAAAAGGGTTTAGGCTTTTTCAGGTGTTTCGCGGGAGCGACAAGGTTAATGAGGAACGAACAACTGACAAGTTTCCCTTTGGCTCTCTCGAGCTCCTAATTCGGTTATCTCAAACTCAAACAACAATTATCGTAAACCAATAACATAGGCGAACCTTATCGCTAAGTGTTCTTTGATTAGCAAGTAGAGCCTAGCAATCCTAATGCTATACATGCAAGTTCACTATACCCTCTTTCTCTCGAAAGTGAAGTAAAGATATACAAATTGTTTGTTAGACGGAATGTAATAGAATTCATACAGCATGCATAATTAATTCATCTCGCTACCCCTTCGCCTAAGCAAAACACCCTACTTCCTCCTTAACCTTTTGACAACAGATTAAGCTACTCATAATGCAAAGTAAAAACGATATAAGCAAAGAAACATAAGCCATGTTCATTGAATCGAAAAGACTAAGTTCCACAATGTTGAAGCGAAAACAGATAAAAGCAAGGTAAAGAAAACTCCTAATACTAAAAACTCTGAAAGTCTCCGGCGACGATGAATCTTCGATTACGAGAGAAGCACTTCTATAAAAAGCAAGTAAACTATCTAAGAAAGCAAGTAAAGGAAACTATGGCTCCAGCAAAATCACGTCGGTGACCTAACAACTGATCGGAAGGGAACTTTGGTAGGAGCTAGGGGAATTTCGAACTTCTAGATTGAAAAGGCTAACTCCTAAAATTTTCCAACGTTTCAAATGGAGAAGACAGTCATTATCTATAGGCCAGCCGACAAGGTCTGCAAAAGGCTGCTCCACGATCTTTGCTCTACGATCCACGTTGTCGAGTGCGTCAGAGCGGACACAAAGCGACAGTTGAGATTAATCGTTGAGCTTCAGATCTTTGCCATGAGTCCCTTGGATAAGATATTTTTACGACTCATCCCCTTTTTGCTTAGTTGTTATTTCCCTGCAGCGACTTGGGATATTTTTCTAGGACTACTTCGTTAGCGTGCCTTCGCATGAGTGAGGTCCTCCTTGTTCAATTCGATTTGCTTCTCCTGGATTTCTGCAAACAACTACAAATATCAAATCCTTTTTAACACTTAGAAAATATCACACATTCATGCACATTTATTTGTTGCAATAAACCTCTAAAGAGTATCCTAATCAGAAAACTATAGGATTTTTAGCTTACACGCAATTTTTCGCATGGAAGGGTGAAATTGAATAATTAATTATGTAATTATAGCAAACCGTATCTACGGCTGGCTAGACTAATATGTATTTTCTGTTAAACCAAATGTTACAGACTAATCTATCCACACCGATTTCTACAAACACAAGAAGGAAGAGGGGTTGAGGGGATATTAAAAAAATATTCAAGTACATACATATATGATTACTCGAGTCCATAGTTCGACGAAGAACACTATAGATTGCTTTCTTGGGAACTGGGTGTGAGTCTTCTAATAATAAGACTTCTGCATCCAACTTCTCAATGTGCGGCCATATCTGTGCACATCACAAAGTTAATGGATCGAGTAAACAACAGTGTTTAGGTCGTGCCATAAAACTTTGTTGCTGCATGTTATTCTGTAAGTTTATGATATAAATTTATGTTTTTTACAGTTTTTTCTTTTATTTTTACGATTGGCGATCGTGAAAGTATGGCACTCGATTAATAAAAAAAAACCTCAGAAGCATATTGCCTCAAGAAGGCCTTGACATATCCTAAGGTTAGAGTTTAGTGTTCATGGCTTCAAATAAAGTTAGACTTTAGTGCTCATGGCTTCAAAGAAAGTTAAAGTTAGACTTTAGTGCTCATGGTTTCAAAAACTAGAATTTAATCCTGTTGGTTATTTGCCATAATTAGTCCTCTATTATTTGCTTCCACATTTATTGGATTATTACCTTGTATTTGTTATGTGGTTGATTTCTAGAGGATATTATCCTAATGTATTATTTTTTTTCTTTCTTTGTATAGTGAGGATTTCTCTATTTAAGAAACACCTATTCTCAATGAATAAAATAGAAGATTATTTCTCTTCATATTTTTGCACATGGTATCAAAGCAAAATTTTTTTCTTTTTTTTCTTTTTTTAAAAACCTAATTTTTCCTCAAACCCTAAATGTATACAGCTTGTAGCAGCCACATCCCCCTCAAGCAACTAGCACCGCCTCTCACACTCAACCACCAAACACCGCCAACGAACTCCAGCCACCCTACCCCGATGACAGAATCAGTCGACGGTCAAGACCCAGCCATTTTCGCCACCGTTCAAAACCGTTGCAGCCACCGTTCTCTGTTTCTAAGGTTGTGTACTGCTAATTTGGGGTGTTTTTTGAAGTTGGTCTGGATTAGCCGTGTTTTAGTCGTGATTCTTGAAGTTTTCAAGATTTTTTCCATCTTTATAAAGGCTAAGTTGTGTTCAAGCAAGTCCGTAGGGTGTGGAACACGAAGGTTTGATGATTTTTTGTATTCTTCTTCAATTATCTTCTGTTTTTGCAGAAACTACTCACCAGCCACTACTGTGGTTACACCATTATAATAGCTCCGGGAATCTCCTTCCTATTCTCGAGTTTATCGGCCTCTGTTGTTTTTTTCTTTCTAGCCTTAAAAGCTTGTGCTTCTATAGAGATAAATGTTAGGCGATAAGATATCAATTGCTAGAATATCGACTAATAGCCCTACTAACTAGATCACAACCATTCGGCTTAATGGTGACAACTTTCTTCGGTGGTCACAAAGTGTTCGAATGTATATTCGTGGTTAAGGAAAGATTGGGCATCTTAATGGAGTTAAAAAAGCACCTTCTAAAGACGATTCATCTTTTTCTACATGGGATGCCGAAAACTCCATGGTTATGAACTGGCTAGTAAATTCCATGGTGGAAGACATCAGCAGTAACTATATGTGTTAGTCTACTGCCAAAGAATTATGGGATAGTGTCACAGAGGTGTATTCCGACCTAGGAAATCAGTCACAAGTGTTTGAACTAAATCTCAAACTGATTGACATAAAGTAGGAAGGTCATTCTTTAATTCAATATTTCTATTCTTTAAAAAAAAAATTGGCAGGATCTTAATTTATTTGATAATTATGAATGGAAGTCTACTGAAGATTAGAAGCACTATAAGAAAACTGTTGAGGATGGTAGAATTTATAAATTCCTGGCTAGCCTTAATGTTGAGTTTGATGAAATTCGAGGCAGAATACTAGGTAAACCTACTCTTCCTAATATCAGTGAGGTATTCTCTGAAGTACGTAGGGAGGAGAGCTGCCGAAATGTGATGATTGGAAAAAAAAACTAATTAATACTGTAGAAAGCTCTGCATTAGTTGCTATTGCAAACAAGGCATCCGATCAGACAAAAAAGCCTCGTGTGTGGTGTTACTACGGCAACAAGCCAAAACATACTCGAGAGACATGCTGGAAGATCCATGGAATACCTGGTAGTCATAAAAACACCAAACAGGTGAAAAGGGTATTCATCCACCAGCCTATAATGCCATTTTTTCTGAATCAACTCCTTTCAATAAAGAGTAAATTGATCAACTCCTGAAGCTGCTCAGGACCACTACGACCTCTGGTAATCCTAGTGTTTCCTTGGCACAAACAGCTAATTGTCTTAATGCCTTCTTCTGCCTCACTGCAGCTTCATGGATTATCGATTCTGGGGCCTCTGACCATATGACTAGCTCCTCAAAACTTTTCGAGTCATACTCTCAGTGTATTGTAATGAAAAAATTAGAATAGCTGATGGTAGGTTCAATTCTGTTTCTAGAAAATGAACTATTAAGTTATCCCCACACCTTACATTACAATATGTCCTTCATGTTCCGAAATTAGCTTGCAACTTACTTTCAGTTAGCAAGATTTCTAGAGATTCTAACTTTTGTATTATTTTCTATGAATCACATTATGTCTTTCAGGAACAGGAGTCGGGGAAGACGATTGGACATGCTAGGATGCTTGACGGCCTTTACTATTTTGAGGAAGCTTCAACTAGTTATAAACAAGTTCAGGGTCTAAGTAGTGTTAATTCTACCTCTGTTAGGGAAACTTTGATGATTTGGCATTATAGATTAGGTCATCCGAGTTTCTACTATTTAAAGTATTTATTTCCAGAACTCTTTAAAGGAATTGATTGTTCTACTTTTCATTGTGAACATTGTGTTTTTGCAAAAACTCATCGCACCTCTTATTTACCTCAAAGTTATAAAGCTTCTGCACCTTTTTATTTAATTTGTAGCGATGTCTGGGGACCATCTAGAGTAGTAACTCAAAATGAAAAATGGTGGTTTGTTATCTTTATCGATGATCACACTCGTGTAACCTAGGTATATTTGTTAACTCACAAATCTGATGTTAAAGAGATATTTACTCGTTTCTATAACATGATTGAAACCCAATTTAAAACCAAAATTAGTATCTTACATTCCGACAATGGCACGAAATACTTTAATACCTATCTAACTAAGTTTTTACAAACTAAAGGAGTATATCACCAATCAACCTGTCGAAATACCCCTCAATAGAATGGCATTGTGGAACGAAAGAATAGGCATTTTTTTAGGTTTCTAGGGCCATTATGTTCTCTATGAATGTACCTCAATATTTATGGGGTGATGCCATACTTACTGTTACTTACCTCATAAATCGAATGCCCACTAAGGTTTTAGGTTTTACCACTCCTCTAGAACACCTCAGAACCATCTTTCCTACAATTCGTATTTTCTTAGATCTTCCAATTAAGGTTTTTGGATGCACAGCTTTTGTTTATGTGTCCAACTCTTCACAGTCCAAACTAGATCTTCAAGCTACAAAAATGCATTTTCTTAGGCTATACCTCTCATAAAAAAGCATATAGATGTTATGATCCTTTAACACGAAGATTTTTTGAAAGTATGGATGTGTCGTTTGTAGAACACCAATCCTTTTTTCCCCATCATTCCCTTCAGGGGGAGAAACCTACAATTGAAGGAAATTTTTGGGATACCTCACCTCTTCCAAATATCAAACACTCTGAGGTTGTTACATTGCCTCATATAGAAAGTTCCTCCTCAGGGGGAGAAACACTACAGAATAATCAACCTGAACTTCAGGTTTATTCTAGGAGAAAGCCAAGTCAAAAGAGTAAGGGCAAGATGGTTGATCCGACGCATGATCAACATAACACTCCGACAACTGTTCCTGATGATCTAGGTAATTTGTCTATAACCCTTTCTTCCACTTCTTCTCCTCTGGAAAATAATATAACTAATAGTTCTGGCCTTGATGTTCCCATAGTTTATAGGAAAGGAACCCGTAATCGTACCAAATATCCCATCGAGAATTACTTATCCTACCAGAAACTGTCACACACCCATGGGGCTTTCACTTCTAAGATAACTAACCTGTTTGTTCCAAGGAATATACATGAGGCCCTAGATGATCCGAATTGGAATTTAGCAGTTATGGAGGAGATGAATGCTCTCAAACAGAATCACACGTGGGACATAGTCGATCTTCCAAGAGATAAGAAGACAGTAGGGTGCAAATGGGTGTTCACTATAAAATGTCATGCAGATGGGAGTGTTGAGAAGTACAAAGCAAGATTGGTTGCTAAGGGATTCACTCAAACCTATGGAATCGATTATTAAGAGACATTTGCACCAATGGCCAAAATTAACTCTATTAAGGTTCTGCTAGCTATTGCTGTCAATGAAGATTGACCTCTATATCAACTCGATGTAAAAAATGCATTCCTTAATGGTGATCTCGAAGAAGAGGTATTTATGGACTTACCACCTGGCTTTGAAAGAAATTTTGAGGGTAAAAGCTTTTGCAGGTTACATAAGTCATTATATGGCCTCAAGCAGTGACCCAGAGCATGGTTTGAACGGTTTAAGAAGGCAATTATAAGCTATGAATTTCTTCAAAGTCAAGCAGATCACACTATACTTTATAGACACATAGGACATGGCAAGATGGTTGTTCTGATAGTGTATGTTGATGACATAATAGTAACTGGCAATGATGGTGTGGAAATAACCACTTTGAAGAAAAAAATTAGCTAATGAGTTTCAAATCAAAGATCTAGGAGTCCTAAAATATTTTTTGGGAATGGAGTTTTCAAGATCCAAAGGTGGAATTTTGGTAAATCAAAGGAAATATGTAATAAATCTACTAGAAAAAACGGGATTACTCGGTTGTAGACCAGCAAAAACTCTTATTAAACAAAATAGAAAATTGCAAACAACAACATGTGAAGAAGTAAAGGATAGAGAGAAATATCAGAGACTTGTTGGGAGACTTATTTATCTGTCTCATACACGTCCGAACATAGCCTTTGGCGTCAGTATGGTTAGTCAATTTATACATTCTCTTGGTCCTAATCACTTTGAAGTAGTAAATAGAATTTTAAGATACTTGAAAGGCACCCCTAGAAAAGGTATACTGTTTAAAAAACAAGGCCATCTTCATGTTGAAATCTACACAATGCTGACTGGGCAAGTAGCACTACAGATAGAAGGTCAACTTCAGGTTATTGCTCCTTTGTTGGAGGAAACTTAGTTACCTAGCGGAGTAAAAAACAAAGTGTGGCAGTAAGAAGTAGCGCTGAAGCCGAATTTAGGGCACTAGCTCATGGTATTGGTGAGGATATATGGATAAAGAGACAGTTGGAGCAACTAAAGTTCGCTCAATCGACACCAATACGTGTGTACTGTGATAAAAGGCAGCCATTTTCATTGCCCATAATCCTGTCCTTCATGATAGGACAAAACATATTGAAGTTGACAAACATTTTATAAAGGAGAAAATTGAAGCTGGAATCATATGTATCCCATATAAGAAAATTGAAGCTGGAATCATATGTATCCCATATATGCCTACTTCAGAACAAGTGGCTGACATCTTTACGAAAGGTCTTTCTAAGCGACAGTTCGATAAGATGATTGACAAGCTGGCCATGGAAGACATCTTTAGACCAGCTTGAGGGGAGTGTTGGTTATTTGCCATAATTAGTCCTCTATTATTTGTGTTCCATATTTATTGGATTATTACCCTGTATTTGTTATATGGTTGATTTTTAGAGAATATTATCCTAATGTATTATTTTTTCCTTCTTTGTATAGTGAGGGTTTCTATATTTAAGAATCACCTATTCTCAATGAATAAAATAAAAGATTATTCCTCTTCATATTTTCCACAAATCCATATATATGATTTTAAAAAGGTAGAATTTAATCCGTATGATTTAATAAAAACTTAAAAAAGTAGTACTTGTTGTTTTTAATTGTTAGCGAATTAAGTACTTGAAAGTTGGTTATTCATATGACAATGATGAATTGTGAGTTAAGTGACTGATTTAACAAAAAACCACATCATTAATGCATGAATAGTGAGCACATATTTAATTTGCCAGCAATAACAAATGACAAAGACTATATTTTAGGTTTTATTAAAGCATAAAGAGTAAATTCTAGTTTTTAAAATTATATGGACTAAATTCTAACATTTTTAAATTATAGAGTCCAAATTCTAATTTTCAAAACTATAGAGACTAAATTTCAACTTTTTTTTAACCATAGGACCAAATTTATAATTTAACCAAATTTTATTTATCATATTTTCGTTATATATATAAAAGAAAGATGATAGAGAATAAACAAAATAAAGACAAAGGGAAAAAAAAAAAAAAAAAAAAAAAAAAACACAAGTCGACAAAAAAAACCGACAACCCAAACACCTTAACTACCTAAACCAAATCATAAGGGTTAAGTTGCATCATAATATTTTTGTAGGTGAGTTATGTTAAAATTTTCTTTGGATTGAGTGGGTTCTCGGGTTGACCAATTGTAGACTAGATTGAACCCAACTCAACTCAAATTAAGAATAATATATATATATGAGGTTAAGATTAATTAATGATATAGATTATTAGCATTGAATTCAAGTGAATACATTTATTTTTTTAACATAATTATGGGTTATGAATTTAGGGCGTGTTTGGAGTATAGTTGGGGGAGGAAAGGAAGAGATGAGTTATAAATTCTCGTTTGGCCGACTGGGAAAAAACAAATCAATAGGGATGTGTTGACTTGGCGCGTGGATGGATTATCATGGGGCGTGCATATCAACTTTTTTTTTTTTTTTTTAATCTTTCCTTCTATTTTTTCAATTTTTTTAGAAAAATTTTTTCTTCTCTTTTTTCAAATTTTGTTTTTTTACTTTCTGTTTTATTTTTTATTTTTTATTTTTTTGAAATCTGTTTTTAATTTATTTGAATTCAATGTTTATCTAGTTTTTCATATACGTTTTTTTCCATTTTTTTCTTTTGCTCTTTATATGTTTCCAATTTAATGTTTTTTATATTTTTCAGTTTTTTTTGTTTGAGTTTTTTTATTTATATAATTTTAATTTATAATTTAATGTTTTCTTTCCTTAATTATTTTGTTACTTATATTTTTGTTATTATATTTATTCAAAGACAAATTATCAAAATTAAGGGCATGTAATTTGTCAAAATTAAGAATTACAATTAATATCATCCATTTAACTTATATGACTATTTTATATATTATATTTTATTTATTTGTATCTCTTTTCTTTAAAATGTATTTTTACTATTTACAACTTCAATTTAAATGATATTGGGTTGAGAATTGTGATTTAAGATTAAATTTCTTAATCATAACTTATTGATTTGCAATATCTTAAAATAATATTTCCAATTATTTATACATTTCATTTTTTCCGAAAATGCATACATTTAAAATTTATTATACAAAAATGTATATTAATAAATATTGATTTTATTATTCATCAAATTTTCTAAACCCATACATTCTTTTAAAACATTATTTACGAAATAATCTAAATAGATATTTATATACTTTATTTTGGTGAAATAAAATAATTCTAAATCAATAAAGTATAATTATATAACTAAATTAATTTAGGTTTGATTGTATTTTAAAAGTGTTGGTTTATTATTTTTTATTATTTATTCCTTTTATGATTAAATTAAATATTATTTTCTATATTTTTCTTTTATGACTAGGTAATATATTTTCTTTTTATTATTAGGTTTTCCTTTTATAATTAGGTTATCTCTTGTAGTCTATTTAGAACGATTGTTGGTTATTATTAAATGAAGAATTAGAGAATTTGAATTTCCATCTTTCAACATGGTATCAAAGTCTCAAATTTTTCCTTTCGATTTGGGTAAATTTTTTCTCTAGTCCTCCTTCACTTTCTTCTCCATCGTCTTCTTCTTCTTTTCTCAACAAAAAAAAAACAAAATCTATTTCTCCTCGAACCTCAATTTCTTTTTTCTTCATCTCAAAACCTAGAAAATACAAATCATCTTCTTTATTTTTCCTCACTCATTTTTTCAGATTCATTGAAAAAAAAAATCAACCAAATTTTCTCTCTTCAAAGTTGTCAATGAACAACCCGCAACTGCAAAAATCATCCCGATACCAATTCAGTATTCCCAATTGGTCCTGACTAGCATTCCCGATTGGTCCTGACAGCATTCCCGCTTGGTCCTGGCAGCATTCCCGCTTGGTCCTGGCAGCATTTCCGATTGGTCCTGGCAGCATTCCCGATTGGCCTTGGCATCAGCATTTCCAATTGGCTTCATCATAAAAATTGGCACCATTAAAATTGACAGCGTTTATCCCAGTTGCCGCATCATCATCAAAATTGGCGCAACATCATCAAAATTAGTGCATGATCATCCCAATTTGCACATCATGGCGCATCATCATCCCAAGGACCAATTGTGATAAATTTAACTCCAAGCTTGACTTGTATTCTCTAACTTGAGGGAGAGTGTTGGTTTATTATTTTTATTATTTAGGATTAGATTAAATATTATTTTCTATATTTTCCACTAGGTAGCATATTTTTCTTTTATAATTAGGTCATCTATTGTAGTCTATTTAAATTTATTGTTGGGTTCATTATTAAATGAAGAATTAGAGAATTTGAATTTCCATATTTCAACAAAAAGAAATAAATATGACTACTAAATAATTTAAATGATATTTAATTTAAAATAATATTTTAACAATAAATAAAAATATATTCAATTATGATTATTTTATTAAAAAATTAGTAAATATCTATTTTTGTTATATAACAAAAAACTACATTACTTTCCTTCTCATCCCATCAAATATAAATTTATTATCACTTCCTTTCTTGCCAAACATTAATTTGTTATCACTTCTCTTTTTATTTTTTGCCTTTTCATTTCTTTTCATCCCCTCTCATTCTAGTCAAACATGCCCTTACTAAAAATAAGTTAACTCGATCCAATAATAATAATAATAATAAGATATATAAGCTGGGTTGAATTATCATAAGACGTGGGTTGACCCGAAAGTTGGATTGATAAAAAAGAAACAAAAAAATCAGTATAAACCAACCGAACTGAAAGATGTAACCCTAAAGAAAAGAAAAGTAAATCTGAATAAATTTGGGTTAGCGCCTAGCGGGCAAGGAAGAAAGAAACCCTTGTTCCCATCCCCAAAACCCCCCACACCATTCCCATCTTCTTTCCGAACCGAGAAACCTGTGTTAGCCATGGCGAGCGCTGATGTAGAGGCTGTCGACTTTGAGCCCGAGGAAGACGACCTCATGGACGAGGATGGAGCCGCCGAACCCGATGCCTCCCCTCGAGCTCCTTTTCCTAAGCTCAAATCCGCCATTACCGGCGGCGCATCTTCCGCGCTTCCGGCTAGTCCCAAGAAGACCAAGGGCCGCGGATTTCGTGAAGACTCTGATCGCAACACCCGCCTTGCCGGCTCCGACTTCGATTCCCTCAAGTCTGCTGACGGCCCTGGCCCCCAACGATGTTAGTATTCCCCTTCTTACTCCTCTCAATTGCAGTAGTTTGAAAGTTCATTATTACTTTTTTCCGTTCATTACAGCTAGGGTTTTGAACTTTTGGATGCTTATTTACTTGGTATGTGGTGGGTTTAGATGTATTGGTCTATGCATCATACGGAAGGTTGTTTTTTCTTAGATTTTCAGGATTAATTACTTATGATTTACTAAATAAGGGGTTCTGCTTACTGTTAATGTTGGTTGGTTTGCCTTCTCGTTTTGTAAATTCCCTTTTTTTTTCTCCTCTTTGGTGGATCCACCTAGTACACGGGCGTAAAGTTTATTCTACACACTATCATGACTAACATCTCAAATTGAAGAAAAAAGTTGAATTCTTTATTCAACCTGAATAGAAGTTGGTTTGTTGACTAAAATCAAGCCAGTTTTTCACTCTCTCATGACTAACTATCCTTACTGACTCTGCCTGGAGATTCTCGTGTATAGTTTTGGATCTTTTTTGCCGTGTTCTAAGTGAGCATTAAAAGGACCACATCACATTTTTTGGAGGCATCACTTTTCCGTGGAGATTTGGAAGAGATTTTGGAACATGGTTGGTTCTAGTGTGGCTCCAAAGAGAGTATGAGGATCATTTTCTACCCACGGCCCTTGTTGTGTAGTTTCACATTTTCATTTACCCTAATGAAAGCTTATTTTTCAGTATAAAATCCGACCTATCTTTCCTTTCAATAAGTTAAAATGAAAGGATTCAATGTATGTTTTAGAAAAGGAAAACAGAACCATTAGGTGTCAATGGAGAATATGTGTACATGTTATCTCACCTCAAGGTGACTCTTCCGCCATATCTTTTTCTACATGTTGTGGATGTGTTGCTCTTCCCCCTTCCTTTTTTTACTTGTCGTGATTGAGTTGCTGCTTCCCCTTTCTCTTTTTACTTGTTATGGAGTAGGCTAATCTTGTATGGTGGTGAGACTGAGAGTAAGGTTATAGAGGAGTTTTCGTTCGAGAAGGACAATTTAGCTTTATCTCATCTCCAATTCATCGAAGATACTATCTTTTTTTTCTTGAGACTATGTTTGTAAATCTAAACATTCTTTTTTCTTTCTATATGAAAGTCTTAGGTTTAAAGATTATCAAAGTTAAGTATCAGTTGTGGGGTTTGCATTGTGATGAGGAGAGGTTGAACATGCAGGCCGCCTGGGTGGGTTTAGAGGTGGGAAACCTCCCTTTATTTTATGATGTCCCTTTCAGGCATTTGCTTATGCGGTGTGTAAGATTTGTAAGAGTCTGTCCTTTGGAAGAAAGTTTCTTTTCAAAGGGATTTGTAAGAGTCTATCCTCTTGGAAGATTTTTTTTTTTTCTAAAAGGGCATGCTTACTCTTATTTAGACAGTTCATAGTGGTACTCTCTCCTATTTTCTCTCACTTGTTAGGCTACCAGTGAACCGTTGAAATATGATGAGAGATTTCCTTTGGGAGGAGGTTGCGGAGTAGAATGAGCTCATGTGGTTAAGTGAGAGGAGCTTTCAAAGGACTTTATGCGGGTTTAGTCTATGAAGCACGAACACTTCAAAATAGGGAAAGAATTCGCGTCGGACACGTATCAGACACACATTTTTCCTCCGGACACTTTTCGAACACGTGTCCTTATTTTTTTATTATTTTTTTAATAATTGGACACACTTCAGACACACCTCAGACTCATCTTGTAAACATGTGTGGTCTTTGAGCCAAGCCTAAAGGTAAAGGAAAAGGCAAAGGGAAAACAAGAAAGTAGTCTCTCATTTATCACAAAAAACCAACCACTTCCTCCTCTTCTTCATGGAAAAGAAAATCTGTCTTCGACTTTTAAAGTTCTTGTTTGCCATCACCTTCCACGTGGCATACCTAACCAACGTCCATTGTAATTAACTTGACATTACATACTTTTTAGTAGAGCATATTTAGTATTTTATGCTAAATATACATATTTAAAAAAAAAAAAGTGAAGGTATCCACGTATCCATGTCCTTGTTTTTTTAGAAATGGCGTATTGCCATATCCTGTCGTGTCTGTATCCGTGTCTCGTGTCTATGTCCGTGCTTCATAGGGTTTAGGAGTGGCTAATTTAAAAGCCCACAGGCTGCAATAGTGCACATTGGCACCATCTTTTGTAAGGTTACGATTGACGGTATTTTGTAATATTCATTTTATCAATGAAAGTTGCTGTTTCTCATAAAAAAAAAAAAAAATTTAAAAGCCCACAGGCCGCAATGATGCCATTGGCTAAATGGTTATGGAATTTTCTTCGTCGGACCGATTCTCTTTGGCACAAAGTTATGATGAGCAGGTATGATCAACTCCCTTTTGAGTGGGTTGCTTGTGGGAGGCAAGACACCTTTAGAAACATGTGGTAAGAGATCGGTAAGGAGTATCCTTTTTCCAGTCTTCTTTTTGGTATAATGAGATATGATTGATACTATTTTTGGGAAAATAAGTAGATAGGAAATAGACCTCCACTCATATGTTTCACTTTATCTCCTATTAAATATCGTTGCGTGATAGATGTGGTAGCTTATCCAGGACATCGTTCTTCCCTTATGGCGGGTTTTCGACATCCTTTCTCCAACAGGGAGACACTGGATTTTATTGCTTTACCTTCTTTTTGGGGGATTGTTCATTGTGATTCAGGGTATAGGGATGTTTTTTGTTGAGTTCCTAATCCAATTGAGGGGTTCTCATGCCACTCTTTTGGCTTTTTGGTTAACTCTTCCACCACTTTGATGGGAGATTTGCTTCGTTTTGGAAGGTATAAATCTTGAAGAATGTGAAGTTTTTTTACTTGACATGTTCTACATGACATAATTAACAATTAGATACGTTTTGAGGTAGGCCAACTCCTTAATGAGGCTTGTGTTGCATCATGTGCATGAGTGCGGCAGAGGATCTAGATCATCTTCTTTGGTGATATGGGATGACTGCGGTAGCGTGGAACCATGTTTTTTTAGGAGTTTAGTCTTATGTTGACAAGCAAGGCCGAAGGACTGCATAGGGATGATTGTGGAATTTATTATTTCATGGTTATTTATATAAAGTTGGCCCAGGACTTCAATCATTCCAAGAATCTTAAAAAAAACATTTTTTTTTTTTTAATTTTTAATTTATTAATACAAATGATTTGAATGCGTCCAGATTTTTTCATATTTTTCTAAACAGAAGCTAAGTTACTTTCTCAAATTTTTGCATATGACCTCATGAGTCATGAGCTTAAAACGATTATTCATTCTCACCGAACAAGAGATCAAGACTATCCCAACCCTGATTTAATAGCTGTAGCCTGTAGTAAGTACATGGTCGTTGCATAATATATACACTTTCTTCGCAATTTAACCTTTTCTTTTTAAAAAAAGCTTTTACACTCCATTAGTAGATTTATTGGGAAAATCTAGTACTACTTATCCTGGATCAAAGCATGCAATTATTTACCTGCTGCAGTACTTTAAGGGTTTTAGGCCTTTTCGGATGGTGCCTTTTCCCATTGTTTGGCTTTCTGAGAAAGTCCTCGGTACTCTTCTATCAGTTAGAAACATCTAATTATGTTTTTTTTAGTTCAACAACAATTGTTGGTAGGGGATTTGAACACATGGCATGACCACTTGGTCATTAGTCTGTACTTTGAACACATGACTGAAAGCCTTTCGTTGGCGAGAAATGTCTAATTATGTGATATAAAGAGTTATAGAAATATTTTCATATGAAGGGCTATAGATCCCTAGCTAGTACGCTTTTAGATCAATTTCTAATCCTAATTACCGTGTGTAGCTATTGAAGGATGGATCATTCTGGTGAACGGTGTACATGAAGAGGCTCAGGAGGATGATCTACAAAATTCATTTGGTGAGTTTGGGGAGATAAAGAATTTGCATCTAAATCTCGATCGCCGTACTGGTTTTGTCAAGGTATATTTGGTTACTTTCTATTTTATTTTTTTCTCTAGAAACTGAAATTTATAATTTTTTTATATTTCCTATTAAAAAAAAGAAGAATATGCACGTATGTGGTTGTTTTATATCTTACCAAGTCTAACAACTAAGAAATTCTGAAAGAAATTAAAATAGAAAACTCATATTTTACTGATGATCGTATGGTTTGTAAGAATAATATTTTATATTTGAAAACAAAACTTTTATTTGCGTATTCTTCCTTTTCTTTGCTGCACTTTTTGAAAACACAATATTCTGTTTTAAGGTGTACCAAGTAGTTTCTCACCCTATCTGGTGTACTTTCCCTATTTTTGCAAGAATTATTTTTTATTAAGTCTACCAATTGGGGCAATTATTTGCAAACTTTAGGTTGACCTAATTGTTGAATGAAGGCTTTAGGAGTTTTGAAGTTATGGGTTCAATTCATGGTGGTTACCTACTTTGAAATTAATTTCTTATTGATTTCCTCGACAATCAAATATAGTAGGGCTAGACATTTGTTGAGAATGGTTGATATGCACGTGAGTTGACAACTTGACCTACATCAGTATTTTTAAATGCACAAGTCGCACAAAGGCACAACGACACTATGGAGTCCGAAGCACACAAAAGGAGCAGACTTTTCCAAGGCGCACCATGAATAGAAAATATATACACAAAGCATATATATTAATCTCTTTCAATATAGAAATTTTCACACAGTCACCCCATGAAAGCATGAAATATTAAAATATTAATCCGAAATAAAAATGTAAATTCCTAAAGATCAAATTTATGATTACTAAATACATATTCATCCTCATTCACTCCTTCATTGACAATAATTAGAGAGAACAAATAAGTAGATTGACGATTAAGGCTGACGATTAGATTTTAATTGTTTTTTTATATAAAATTTTGAAGTAGTTATTGATTGAATTTTAAAAAACAAAGAGAGAAAAATGAGAAAAAGATCACCATTTTAGTGAAGGTTTTTTTAGAAAAATAAAGATAAATAAGAAAGCCTTGCACGTGTGAGGGCTTCATGAAAGGTGTGTGCCTTTCACGGACCTTTTTATTCATGCCTCGTTTTTCAAGGTGAGGCGAGACACCAATATTGAGCCTGAAGCCTTTACCTTTTGGGGCTTTTGAAAATATTGACCTAGATATTTACGAATATCAATAAAGAAGGAAATTGCAAAAATGCTTCTCAATTTATTAGGAAAGACTTAAAACTATAACAATTCACCTAGGAAAATTGAATAACTTTTGTGTAGACCTACTTTTTTCTCTCTCTAAACCCCTCTCCAAGAAACGCCAAAGGAAAATTGCATCATTTTTCTCCCTCCTCAGGCGTGGGGGAGGAGGGACCTCTCTGCACTAGAAAGGGGTTCCATCCCTCTCATACTTGTTGGATCTCTATCTCTGGTGTCCACAACCACAACTTTCTCTCCTTTCATCTCTCTCACCATCAGCGTTATCCATCTTCTCCCGTGTACTAGCAACCTCGTGTAGCATCCATTGGCGACTCCAGACACAATGAACACTAGAGACCTTCAATGATGACGAACAACTTTCTTTCTTCCTCCAGATTTTGCAACCTTGGACAATGGTTTCCTTGACAAAGCGTGATGCTCACTGGCTAACCTTCCTCCGACATCTTTCAGAGGTTTCTCCATCTTTCAACGGCATATGTGGTGTATGCCACCATCATCTATCTTCCTCCGTTGCCAAGCAGCTTTTGCCGGAAGTTCATTGTTTGTGTAGGAAACGTTCTGTATATTACAATAATTTACTTTGCCATAGTTGTTTTGTTGAAGAAACGTGGGTACTAAACTTTGGAATCTAGATTATTACAATGTATATTACAAAATTGAATGCATATCAACAATATTGTTTGCTTTGCCATGGCTATTTTGGAGAAACCTGAGCATTACACTTTGAGAATCTAGATTATTATTGAAGTGCAGAGGTCTGACAGGAGCTGTAAATAGATATTTCAAGTTCTATTATTATATCTTGAGTTGATTGATGAAGACTACCATTTGGGTTTCCATCATCTCATCGATACTTTGTTTTTTTTTTCATCTGTTATACAATTTCAACTATACCAGACAATTTACCAATTTTCTGTTGTTTGTGCCGAACTGCTGATTTTTTTTCCTTTGTTTTGGCAAGGGTTATGCGTTGATCGAATATGAAAATTTTGAGGAAGCAGAAAAAGCAATATCGGCCATGGATGGAGCTGCACTTCTGACCCAAATTATCAATGTTGATTGGGCCTTCAGCCAAGGACCCATCAGAAGGAAGAATACAAGGTATTCTTCTGCTAGATCCATTTAAGATTTACACCATTATAGGACATTCATAAACCATATGTATATATATATATATATATATATATATATATATCTTTCAAATTTAATCGCAGGCCAGCTCGGGAACGACGTTCGAGGAGCCCTAGGAGGAGATATTGATTTGGGGTGTACAACTCTATGTGTGTTGTTTATGAATTTTAATTGGAAAATGTGTTTTCTTGTGGATTGGATGGAGATGTTTCTACTCGGCTCTTATTTATTTTTCTTGAACTTCGATTTGGACTGATGTGTATCTAACTTAGAGAACCTGAGGTTTATGATTTTCCTTTTTCATTTTTGGATTTTCGAGCTATTTCTTTTTGTGTTGATACCTGCTATTGCATAATATATTTTTTGTTCTATATTTGGTTTTTAATGTCTTTTGAATTTTGTCATACTACCGCATTGCCTCATATATATATATATACATACATACATACATATATATGTATGTATGTATATTATGTATGTATATTATGTATGTATTTTGAGTACCACAAACGTGAGTTATAAGAACTTCCCACTTTCAATTTCTTAGGTTTGAGTATAGGCTATTTTTACGCTCGTATTAAATATTTATATTTTGCTACCATGACTTCTAATCTTGTAATATAATGATAAATATTGAATATGTATGAGAATTTACCTTCAACAATACATTTTATTTTTGGTATTATATTTGCAACATAGTTTTTAAAATAATTCATCTATAGTATATTGATTTCTATCAATGATGGGACTCGAATAGAATAAGTTTTTAACTAGTGTTTGTAGATTTTTCACAAAAATTAAAGAAGTAATAATTAGAGAAGAATGTTGATGTGGATAATTCTAGATTTCGTCGAAGCGAAATCTCTACTTTTGTTTAAGCGAAAGTGTGTGTGTGGTTTCTTAAAGATTGTGCAAGTATACACAATTCTGTTGTAGTAAATTTTAATGTAAGTAAAAGTTATCTCTACAAGGATTAATGATTAATGTCATGTTTAAGCGAAGGTTGAAGAGTCAAGGTAACGAGGAGAAAATTGTTGTGATAGTGCTAAACTAAGTGAAATGAAAGTAATGTGAATGAAACTAGGGTAAAATGAATCGGAAGGAGAATAAGACTTTTCGGAGAGTTTTGCTTAGGCAAAATAATGTTAAGCTGAGAGGTGAACTACTGCCAGTTTCTCCTTAGCTCTCTCAAGCTCCTAGTTCGGTTCTCTCTAACTCAAACAACGCTAAAATCACGAAACAGTACTAAGCTAACGTTATCTCTAATTGTTCTTAATTAGCTAGTAAAGCTTAGCAAGCCTAATGTTATACATGTTTGTTCGCTCTATTTCTATTCTCTCGAAGCGAATAAAGGCCTACACACAGTGGATCAAATAGAATGTATTTCGAATTAATGCAGCATGCATAATAGTTTGACATCTCGCTACAGCTTCGCTTTGGCGAATTTCTCTTACTTGCCTACTTCCTTCCAATGCTGAACTTAGCTACTCATAACGATAAATAAATGCAAAGCAAAGTAAAAAACCAAAGTCCATTTTCATTAAAAGCACCAAATAACAATGTCTACTTATAAAACTAAGCTAAAGCGAAAATAAAGCAAATACAAGAAAAGAAGAAACAAAATTTAGAAGAAGTCTGGTCGGAATCACAAGACAGCAACTCTGAACCCAGCTCTGGCTATGCTCTGCAACTTTGGCTAAGCTGTGACTAAGCTAAAGCTAAACTATGAACAACTGAAAATGAGAACGACAACTAAACTACGACTAAAAACTAAGAAACTTTGCTCGGAAATTGAATCGACAGCGATGGACGACCCTAGAACGGACGACGACCACGACACCTTGCAATGAAGGGAGAGGGCGTTATTTATACTGCAGCTTAAGCGACAAGGCTCTGACGTTATCTGCTCCACGATCCCTTGTCCCCTCTGGACCACATCTGATATTCTCTACTCTGAGACTGCCAAAAGCTGCTATGCTCCACGATTTTCGTACATGCACTTTTGCCAAAATCAATTTCGCTTAGGCGAAATTGTTTGCACTTCATTATATTTGCTACAATGTGGAATGCTTGGCTAGTTCTTTCGCTTGGTTGGCTTTGCTTGCTCGAACTCTCCATTGTGTGAATTTCGCTTCGCTCCAATAGGAATGATGCAGACATACTAGAAAATATCAATTCTTTTTAAAACTTATAAATTTGCACACATTCAAACATGTTTCGCTACATAAAATTAAAGGTTGTTTCACTAAAAGCATAATAATTGGTCTGATGAGGCGAAATTCAATATTAATTTAATTAAATATTAACAAATTCTTATGAAAATATATTCTTTTTATTTTTTGGTTCTCTCTTTCTTCGATTCTGTCTCACGGCTAAAAAACGAACATGAATTTCTTCTCATTTGAAATTTTACACACCGCATCAAACAATTTAATAAAACTAGTTCCAGCCCATCACTGGATTCCTCCTTCCCACGAACACGAACACCTAAATGATCAAATGGAGGGAGAAAAAAACAGAGGAAAAGACACGAAAGGGCAAATTGGTAGAAGCCATAGTTTTGGATCTACGCTTGTTCAAGGAATGAGGTGAAAGAAACATCGTAGGGAGAAACGGGCGTATGGATTGCAAAAACTGAGAATTTTCTGAAGACGACGCTTGCTCTTTCATGCTCGCCGAGAAATTTGCAATGCTCTGTCTTTGAACATCTTTATTATGTGAATTTCTTTTTTTTGCACATTTTGATGTGAATTTCTGTTGGACTTTGTCCTCACCTTTTCTTCATCTTCCTATTATTAAGTTCCAAATTTTCTAGAGATGTAGTGGGATACGTGGAAGAAGAAAGGGACAAGTGGTGTTTGATTTTGCTATCATTTTCTTCTTCAAATTTTAGGGGCTTCACATATGGGAGACAAGTGGAGCTTCAATGGAATTTCCATCCAAACTAATATACTTATTATTTTTATACATTTTTACAAATCACAAAATTGGATATTTCAAAAGAAACCACAAAACAAAAAAGGATAGAATTATATTTCATTTTAAGTTGTTTTTTCTTTATCTAAGTTAAATTTCCTTTTATCTTGGATTAATATGAGATACACTGATTATCAATTTTGATGGTTTTAAATTCTAAGTTAATTCATATTAATTTTAATTATTTTTATAATAATTTTTAAATTTGTTTCTAACTATGAAATTTATTGATATT
This sequence comes from Sechiopsis laciniata, assembly GCA_037833695.1. Classification (NCBI taxonomy): domain Eukaryota; kingdom Viridiplantae; phylum Streptophyta; class Magnoliopsida; order Cucurbitales; family Cucurbitaceae; genus Sechiopsis; species Sechiopsis laciniata. Next base: position 5,496,282 of record JBBMKA010000009.1, on the reverse strand, counting down.
AATTTCACTAACAAAATAGATAATAGATATGATTATTAAATAATTAAACTAGTTAAATTTATATATTTTTTAATTATAATCTTTTTTTTTTTTAATTTTTAAATTTAATTTTTTATATATAATTTATTTTGATGATTATTATTGCAAATATTAAGCATAACTATTTGAAC
>JBBMKA010000009.1:5435841-5492595 GCA_037833695.1 Sechiopsis laciniata | reverse complement strand
GTAGCATACCAACTTCAACTACCTGATGAGGCAACTATTCATCCTGTTTTTCATGTGTCTCAACTCAAGAAAGCAGTAAGAGGGGAGATAGAAGTTCATATAGAATTCTCTCAACTAACGGATCGGATGGAGTGGAAAGCTGAACCAATGGAGATTGTAGCCACTCAAAGAAATGGCCACACGGGAGATTGGGAAATTTTGGTTTAATGGAAGGGCTTACCATAATTTGAAGCTACATGGGAGCCCATCAAACTCATTCATCAGCAGTTCCTAGAATTCAACCTTGAGGACGAGGTTGGTTGGACCCCCGGGGGTTATGTTAGACTTCTAGTTAATGAAAAGCCTCCAATATTGATTAGTTATTCAAGAAGGAAGAAGAAAACTTCTCGTATTTTGTAGTAGAATTAATAGCTCTCATTGGTTATCTAAATATTATTTATGACACAGGTTAGAGAAGTTCAATGGTCATTGCTGGAGTTTATGTATGGGAATTAGTAGTTAAGGAAGTCCAATAGTCATTATAAGAGTTATTAGTATGAGCATTAATTGGGAAGTCCAATAGTCATTGTTGGAGTTATTAGTAAGAGCATAGGTTATTTCTCAATCTATAAATATGGATTGTATGGGAGAAGTAAGGCAAGTAATTAGACACAGAGTTGTAAAAGAACAAAGTTGTTCTTGGAGAGAAAAGCCCTCTTGAATTGGCTGAAGTAATAAATTTCCTAAGTCCTATCTTCAATTGTGTTTTGTAAGATTGATACCTTACACCCTGTTTTGAAAGAATCATCTTTTGTTATTTGCATTCTTTTGACATATGATTTTTCATATTATGTTGTTTTTTAACGCCATATCATTCTATTTCTTATAGGTCTTTTCTGAGGTTGACGTAAAGATAGTATTTAAAGAAGTGACATCCAAGTTTCTCCGGAGACGCATTGTGGAGGTATGATTGCTCTATATTCTGTGGAATATATTCTTCGCAATGTAATCTTCCTCCCTTCAAGAAATCCTTCGTGAATATTAGGGAGAGGCTTTATCAGATAAGATTTTATGTCTTACTTCATCCAATTTTTTGTTGTACCAACATAAATTTGTACATATGTTTTCTCTTCAAAATGTTTTGGTCGAGGTTGGCATTAGTACTACATTCTCAATCATGGGACTCTTGCATGATTTCTTGCCATAACTCTTTAATCACTCAAGCAGTGTCGCTCTGATCATATATTTTTTTTTCAATTTCAAAGAGCATTGCAGTATTTTTTAGATTAGGAAAAAAAAATGTTATCACCCCCCTGATTTTTTTAAAGATATTTGAAGAAGAAAAAAATTATTCTCGTGGCAATATTTTCATATTCTCTCTGCTTTTTACTGTTAGGGTGGACGAAGAAGTGATGGGAGGACGCCTGTTGAGATACGTCCAATTAACTCAAGATGTGGGCTACTTCCTCGAGCACATGGCAGCACGCTTTTTACTCGTGGTGAAACTCAGGTTGTGGCAATCATTATTGCTTGTGTGTGTGTTACTTTACCTATTCTACGCTCATTTAGTACCAGATTGTTGTGTGAATGTACCTGCCTCTTTATAACTAATATAAATCAATCAAAGGTTGTTTTTGCAACCTTCTTTGGCTTTGATGCCTCTCTTTCATATCGAGGAAAGAAAAGGGATTGGAATTAGAGTCCAAAAAAAACTCGTCTATTTGGCTATGTAGTTGGAGAACATTCATAGTTACTTTTCTTTTTGATTGGTCCTTTTATCTGAAACTAGTGAAACTGAAGAAAATCTCGAGTCTCAGTTCTACAACAAATAAAAAATTGAATGGAAGGATGCTAAATTAAGACGGGAAAGTATCAAGTCATAGTAGCATCAAATTTTCAATATTTATATGCTCCCTTTTTCTTTCAGGCACTTGCTGTGGTTACGCTTGGGGATAAGCAAATGGCACAAAGAGTGGACAACCTTGTTGATGTCGATGACTTGAAGAGGTTCTATCTTCAGGTTTCTTCAGAATCATTTTCTTTTTCCATTTTCTTTTGTAGGTTCGTATTGTCAAGTTTCCAACCTACTCAATACTGGTGATGAAAACTTTTTACTCTATATGATTTTCAATTCTTCTTGAGATAAAAAAAGATCAACCATTTTCACTGCTTTAACCATCATAGATTATTGTTTTCTTGTTCCAATTTATCAAACCAGGTGTAGTGTCATTTCATTTTACGCTTGGGAATAAGCAAATGACACAAGGCCAGGATATATAAGAGAAATACAGTTTTATTAATGTAATAGAATTACAAAAGGGAGGTAATAGTAAACCTCCCAGACTAATGGAGGTTATGAAAATCCCACAAAGAATCTCCGACCATTTTTGTGCAAGAAACAATACTTTTCGTTGAAGAAAAAAAAAGACTAATTTGTATGGCTCGAAGAATCCTCTCGTATTTGTATTACTAAGAGTAATTACAGAAGGATATCTTAGCTTGCACCAATTGGCAGCTGTATAGAATATTACAAAATAAGGTCCATGAATAAGCGAAGTTTTCCTCCTTTTCTCGAAATAATCTCCCCCAATTTTAATTGTGTATTTATTGTGACAAATGGTCCGAAGGATATTCCCTTTTAAATACCTCATTAAGATGGTGTCGAGTTCTGATAATGTAGGGTGATTGTTACTAATAACTAGTATCCATATTTAGTACTCATTTCCCCCATCATGCGTTGGAGAAGTTGGGCGTATTGGAGCACCTACTCGAAGGGAAATTGGTCATGGTACACTTGCAGAGAGATCACTTGAACCATCTTTACCTTCTGAAGAGGATTTTCCTTACACTATACGTGTTGAGAGCACAATCACTGAAAGCAATGGCTCCTCAAGGTTAGCTGATTTGTATGTTTTTATGCTTTCATAATAGCATTATTCATATGTTCTTTGTTCATTATATAATTTTGGGAACTCTTATAGAGATTTATTCACGTTTTAATATTTGCGAGTTTTTCATGTTAGCATGGCATCCGTTTGTGGGGGTTCGTTAGCTTTGCAGGATGCTGGAGTTCCAATTAAATGTCCAATTGCTGGTATAGCGATGGGGTTGGTTCTTGATACAAAGGAGTTTGGGGGAGATGGAACTCCGCTTATTCTGTCTGACATAACAGGATCCGAGGATGCTTCTGGAGATATGGATTTTAAGGTATTATTTTAAAGCTTTAATTGATCTTTTATACAAAAAAGATTCCCTTATCTATGAAAAACGCTAAAACCAACCAGAGTGACCTAGTGTTCAAGAGGGCATTGGGAACTAAGAGGTGATAGATTCAATCTATGGTAACCACCTACTTAGAAATTAATTTTCTACGAATTTTTTTGACATCTAAATGTTGTAGGGTAAGATGGTATATCCCATGAGAATCGTTGAGATGTGTGTAAGTAGGCCTAGATACTCACAAATATAAAAGAAAAAAGAATGTTAAAAATGTGTCTACTAACTCCAAACTTTGTGCATAAAATTGGTGTTTTACAGGTTTCTGGTAATGAAATGGGCATAACAGCATTTCAGATGGACATAAAGGTTTACTATTCTTAGATTTTATTCCAATAATTTTAATGATTTAATCAAAATTATGTTATTTGTAAATTTGTCACTCGATATGCTTCAAAAGTCCTAGAGAAGATAAGAATCTATCTCAATATGATAGGTAGGAGGCATTACTATACCCATTATGAGAGAGGCGCTCCTACAAGCGAAGGATGGTCGTAAGCACATTCTTGGTTGGTAAACCTGCTTTGATACTTCTTTTCTAGAAATTATTTATAATCGTAATTTTTTAAAGAAGAAGTTCAATTAGTTGGCAACGTACCATGTGTTAGAGTTATTTATGTTAATTCATGTATTTATTATAATAGGCTCATTAGGCCCAACTTAGAGATTAGGGTTTACAGCTTTACACTTGTATATATAGACGTAGTCATAATGAATAAAAAGTGCAACGACTTTTTGGTCTCAATCTCGATTACATGGTATCAGAGCATGGTTAGGGTTTGAGAGTTCTGTTATTCGAAGTTAGTTTTGCTGCTGTCAGTTGTCAGAATCGTCTTCAGAAAACGTCTGCCAGTCATCAAAATCGTCTGTTAGTCGTCAGGAAAAATCGACGTCCGTTTTCGACACTTCCCGACTTTTTGAGTAGCCCAAGGGCCGATCTACAAGGCTGCAAAATATTGCTGCCGTTCGACGAGTGTACAAGCCACACTCTCCATCGGAAAATCCGTCTGTTGCCGTTTGTAACTGTGTTTTATGGCGTGTCCGAAGTTCGATCGCTAAAATTTTTAGTGGGTTTTATTCGTGTCGACAAGATCTACAAGTTTTTGAAGTCATTTTCTGGTTTTCGACTATTTTTGGTTTCGGGTCTAACGACAAGAACGTTTTTCCAACTATCACTACTCGTTCAGGCTCCGATTTTCTTGATTTTTAGTGGGTTTTCATTGGGACAACAAGTTATACAAGTTTGTGAAATTGGATTTTCGTTTTCGAAATCTATTTGTTATAAATCTGATCGTTAAGACGTTTTTGGGTATTTTTGTTCTGTTTTTCTGCTACTTTTAGATCTGGCAATTTTTTTTTTTAGTTGATTATATATGGCTGAAACAAAGCAGACAGACGTGATTTCGCACTCGATGGAAATCACAAAACGCAAGTTGAAAGGTTCCAACTACTATGATTGGAATCGCACTAGTCGGTACTACCTCTTAAGTACCTGTACGGATGACCATATTGTTGGAGAGCTGCCAAAAGGTGACTCAGGCAAGGCATGGGTTAATGTTGCCTCAAATGATACCCATGAACGTTCAATTCATGCTTCCGTTGATGAGTTTGCTAAACTTCGAGTGTCACATGAATCATCACCGTCTTTTTCTTCGAACCTTCCTACTACAACTTTTGTCGATTCAGGTAATAAGAATCGTTGCCTTCTTACATCCTCTTCGAAATGGGTCATAGGCTCCAAGTTTACAACTCATATGACAGGTAACCGTAATTTTCTTTTGAGTTCATTGTCACCTGCACCAGCCCCAGCCCCAGCCCCAGCTGTCACCTGCACTAGCCCCAGCTGTCACCTGTGCCATCCCTAGCTGTCACCTGCGCCATCCCTAGCTGTCACTTTGGCAGATGGGTCATCATCCCCTGTTCAGGGGGCTGGTTTGATAAATGTTACACCTACAATGTCTTTATCTTCAGTCTTATGCTTACCTAACTTTGCTTTTAACCTTATTTCGATTAGTCAGCTCACTCGTGACCTAAATTGTTTTGTCACATTTTTTCCTGATTACTGCTTGTTTCAAGATCATATGACGAAGAAGATTATTGGTAGCCTTTATATGCTCGATCAACAATTAGTGAAAGCTTTTGCATGTTTAAGTATTGAGTCTTTATTTGAAGTTCATTGGCGGATGGGTCATCCATCTTTGTCAATTCTGAAGAAAATGTATCTAGCGTTTAGTACTTTATCTTCTTTAAATTGTGAGTCTTGTCAGTTTGCTAAATTTCATCATCTTAGTTCTAGTCCTCGAGTCAATAAACGAGCTGATGCTCCATTCGATTTAGTTCATTCTGATGTTTGGGGTCCGAGTCCTGTAGTGTCTAAAACAGGATTTCGTTATTTTGTAACTTTTGTCGACGATTATTCTCGTTTAACTTGGGTCTATCCAATGAAGGATCGTTCTGAGTTATTTTCTCATTTTTATGCTTTTAATGCTGAAGTTCGAAATCAGTTTAATGTTTCTATTAAAACCTTGCGTACTGATAATGGTGGTGAATACTTTTCTAATATTCTAGGATCTTACTTAAGTGATAGAGGTATTATTCATCAATCCTCGTGTCTTGATACTCCTCAAAATGGAGTTGCTGAAAGAAAGAATCGACATTTACTTGAAACTGCAAGGGCATTGTCATTTCAAATGGATGTCCCTAAACATTTTTGGGTAGATGTCATGTCTACGGCTTGTTTCCTGATCAATAGAATGCCTTCCTCTGTGCTTAATGGTAAAATTCGATTTCAAGTTTTGTTTCCCACCAAAGAATTATTTCCTATTGCACCCAAGATTTTTGGTTGCACGTGTTTCGTTCGTGATGTCAGTCCTTATCGCACAAAGTTAGACCCAAAATCATTGAAGTGTATCTTCCTTGGGTATTCTCGTGTTCGGAAAGGGTATCGTTGTTATTGTCCAAGTTCGAATAGGTATCTTGTCACGTTCGATGTTCAGTTTTTTGAGACTATACCTTTTAGTCCAGTGTCGTCGAGTTCTTGACATGAGGAGGATAACTTATTCATTTATGAAGTTGTTTGCTCATCGCTTCCTGCTCCATCTCCTTCAGTATCTACTCCATCTTGTCCTCCTATAACTCAGGTTTATTCCAGACGAGTACAACAACGGGCTGCAAATTCATGTCTTATACCAGAAGTTTCTTCGTCATCTGAACTGCAAGCAAGTAGTGATCTTGACCTGCCCATTGCCCTTCGTAAAGGTAAGCGTTCATGCACTTATCCTATTTGTTCTTGTGTTTCGTATCATCGGTTATCGTCGTCCACATACTCGTTTCTTACATCTCTTGATTCTATGTCTATCCCTAAGAATACTCATGAAGCATTGTCTCATTCTGGCTGGCGCCAGGCAATGGTCGAAGAAATGACTGCTTTAGATGATAATGACACTTGAGATTTAGTAGCTCGTCCTGTAGAGAAGAATGTAATTGGGTGTAAATGGGTGTTTGCTATCAAAGTTAACTCAGATGGATTAGTTGCTCGGTGGAAAGCATGCCTAGTTGCCAAGGGCTATGCTCAGATGTATGGAATTGATTATAATGACACTTTTTCTCCGGTGGCAAAGATGACATCGATTCGGTTGTTTATCTCGATGGCTGCATCCCGAGATTGATCGTTATATCAGCTTGATATTAAAAATGCATTTTTACATGGAGATCTTCAAGAAGAGGTCTATATGGAGCAACCACCTGGGTTTGTTGCTCAGGGGGAGAATGATAAGGTATGTAAGCTTTGTAAATCGTTGTATGGTTTGAAACAGAGTCTGAAAGCATGGTTTGGAAAATGCAGTCAGGCCCTTGATCAATTTGGAATGAAGAAGAGCTCGTCTGACCATTCTGTATTTTATAGGCAGTCAAAGAATGGCATTACATTGCTAGTAGTGTATGTTGACGATATTATAATCACTGGAGATGACACAACATGCATGACATTATTGAGAGAATTTCTCCATAGCCAGTTTCATACTAAAGATTTAGGAACTCTAAAATATTTCTTAGGCATTGAGGTGGTGAGAAGAAAGAAAGGTATCTTCATGTCTCAACACAAGTATGTTCTTGACTCGCGTTCTGAAACAGGAAAGTTAGGAGTGAAACCATGTGGTACCCCAATGGTACCTAATCTACATCTAATCAAAGAAGGAGATTCTTTTAAAGATCCTGAGAAATACAGAAGGATGGTTGGAAAGTTAAATTATTTGACAGTTACGAGACCTAATGTAGCATACCCAGTAAGTGTGGTGAGTCAGTATATGTCGTCTCCTACCGTGGATCATTGGGTGGCCATGGAACAGATCTTGAGTTATTTGAAATCTGCACCTGGTCGAGGAATATTGTATGAGAATCACGGTCACATGAATATTGAATGTTATTCAGATGCTGACTGGGCAGGGTCTAAGGAAGACCGAAGGTCTACTTCTGGATATTGTGTCTTTGTGGGAGGCAACTTAGTGTCATGGAAGAGTAAGAACAGAATGAAATTTCTCGTTCGAGTGCAGAGTCAGAATATCGGGCTATGGCTCAATCAACATGTGAGATAGTATGGTTACTTTAGTTGTTGAACAAAATTGGAGTGGGAACTAATGTACTGACAACACTATGGTGTGATAATCAAGCGGCTATTCACATAGCATCTAATCCAGTGTTTCATGAGAGAACTAAGCATATCGAAGTGGACTGTCACTTATTTGTGAAAAGATACAACAAGAATTGATTTCTACTAGTTATGTAAAAAACTGGAGAACAATTGGGAGATATTCTTACCAAGGCATTGAATGGAGCAAGGATGAATTATCTTTGCAACAAGCTGGGCATGATAGATATATTCGCTCCAGCTTAAGGGGGAGTGTTAAAGTTATTTATGTTAATTTGTGTATTTATTATAATAGGCCCATTAGGCCTAACTTAGAGATTAAGGTTTACAACTATACACTTGTATATATAGACGTAGTCATAATGAATAAAAAGTGCGACGACTTTTTGGTCTCAATCTTGATTACAATCCAAAACTGATTGCCAAAAAGAGATGACTTCAACCAATTTATTCTCAAACTCGAGCACCATTCAAATAATTCAATAGTGGATGACCACCTAAAGGAAGGCCTAGATAGGTTAAAGGGAGCCCGTCAACTTTACAACCAAGCTTAGAAGCTTGCTCCTCAATCCGAGCTTCATCCAGATTAACTCCACAAAGAGATGACTTCGACCAATTTATTCTCAAACTCGAGCACCATTCAAATAATTCAATAGTGTGAACTAAAGTCTCCATCATTCGGTCATCAGCCTTGCAAAACAACAAAGTATCATCTGCAAATTGTAACAATGGAATATGGACATTGTCTTTTCCCACCACAAATCCTTCATAAATACCTTTAGAATAGGCATTGCAATCATTGCACTAAAGACTTCCCCAACTAACAGGAATAAGAAAGGAGAAAGAGGATCCTTTTGCCTTAAACCTCTCGTGGCCACAATACTACCCTTTGGTCTTCCATTAATGAAAACTGAATATTTAGGATTCGATATGCATCCCAATATCCATTGAATCCATTTTTTATGAAAACCTTTTCGTTTAAGAGCTTCCTTCAGAAATTCCCAGTCAACACAATCAAAAGCTTATTCAAAATCTAGCTTGAGAATCCAGCCTTACTTCTTTCTAACCCTGTTGTCTTCAAAGACTTCATTTGCAATCAGGATCGGGTCTAGAATCTGTCTTCCTTGCACAAAAACACTTTGGTACTTCGAAATCAAACAAGGCATGACTAATTTCAATCTTTCAGCCAATACTTTTGCAAGGATTTTGTAGACCAAGTTGATTAAACTAATGGGCCTGAAATCCTTAAGGGCAAGTTTGGGGAGGGAGGATGGATTGGGAAGGGATGGAAAATTAACCAATTCCATGTTTGGGGTGGGGGAAAGAGAGAAGGAGGAAGTGATGGAATGGGAAGAAAAGAGTTGGGAAGTTTTTTTTTTAAAAATTTAATTTAACATGTTTATTTTTAATATTTTAATAATTACATTGTTATTGTAGTATTTAATTATTTAATCATTTTTTAATGTTTCGTTAACGTTTTAATTTACTTCATTTTTTTCACTTGAACCTGAATAATCTCTTAAATTAAGAATTACGGTTAATATCATCGACCAATTCATTCATTTAACCTGGATGACTGTTTTATATACTATATTATATTTATTTGTATCTCTTTTCTTTAAAATATATTATTTACCATTTATTTCTTTAATATATTATGTTATTTAATCAATATTTGTAATTATTTATGGATTTGTATGTTTAGGGAAAAAATGTATTTTAATATTTTACAACTTCAATTTAAATGATATTGTGTTGAAAATTGAGATTAAAGATTAAGTTTCATAATCATAACTTATTGAATTATATTTAATTATTATACACCATTTATATTTTAAAATGCAATAATTATCATTTTTTTTTAAATATACAATATCTTAAAATAATATTTACAATTATTTATATACTTGATTTTTTCGGCAATAAATTTGTCATACAAAAATATATATATTAATAAATATTGACTTTATTATTCATCAAATTTAAGAATCAACATATTATTCATCAAAATTTCTAAATAAATACTTTTTTTTTAAACAAAATGCATACATTCTTTTAAAATATTATTTCCGAGATAATCTAAATACATATTTATATACTTTATTTTGGTGGAGTACAATAATTCTAAATCGATTAAGTATATTTATATAACTAAATTACTATGTTTTGATTGTATTTAAAAATATATATATATATATTTATATCACTGCTAAATAATCAAACTAGTTAAATTATATTTATTTTAAAATAATATTTCATCAATAAATAAAATATATATATTCAATTATGACTATTATATTAAAAAAATTACTAAATATCTATGTTATATATTAAAGAAAAAAAAAACTGCAACTCCTCCCTTCTCATCTCACCAAACATAAATTTATTATCACTCTTTCCTTCTCTTCCCACCAAACATTAACTTACTCCTACTTCTCTTTCCATCCCATTCCATTCCTTCTTAGTCAAACATGCCCTAAATCTACAAGCATCCTCTTTCTTCTTAATAAGACAAATGAATTTCTCCTTCAAGCATGAATTCAGATGGCTGTTTTGGTGAAATTCTGCTAAGAATTGGAGGAGGTCTCTTCTAAATAACGGCCAAAAGGAAGCAAAGAATTCCGTTGTATAGCCATCGGGTCCTGGTGCCTTATTCTTTCCAAGTGACTTGATTGCTGCATGAACTTCTTCCTGGGAGAAAGGACTTATCAAAGCTTGATTCTGAGCATCTGATAATCTCGATGTTCTTAAGTTACAAGGGATTAATCTATGCCCAGGTAACTTTTGGTATAAGTTGGAGAAAAAACTCAGAATTTCAGATTCAATTTCCATTGGGGTAACTAGTGATCCAGAGTCTGATTGCAATGAAGAGATTAAAGATTTTTTTTTTCTTGCCGATAGAAATTTGTGGAAAAGCTAGTGTTTTCATCACCTTCTTTAAGCCAGTGTAGCTTACATTTTTTAATGTTGTTTCTTTCTTCCATATTATACAAATGCAAAAGTTCGCATTTTACTTCAGACCACCTAGTGATGTTGTGATGGGACAAGAAAGTCAAGTCAGCTTTTTCATCCAAAGTGCCAATTTCAGATAACAAAGACTCTTCCAACAACCGTTTCTGTGATTCCTATTCAAAATGCCAAGACTTGAGGGACTCCTTGAGGTTTCTTAGTTTTGCAATTATAACAAAGCCTGCCCACCTATAAGTGGAATCATTTCTTAGTTTTGCTATTATAACAAAGCCTGCCCACCCATAAGAGGAATCATTCGATACTTGAACCTCAATCAAAGATCTACAAGTAGGTATTGATAGCCATGAATTATAGAACCGAAATGGAGGAGGACCCCATTTAAAAGAACTAGCTCCAACAATAACAGAAAGTGATCTGATATGGTGCGAGTTTTCCTTGAAAATCTGGAATTATCAAAAATATTATCCCAACTTTCTGACGATCTGTCAATGAGAGATTTGATTCTTTCCTTATTTGTATAGTGAGGGTTACTCTATTTAAGAAACACCCATTTATCAATGAAAATACAGAAAATTATTCCTCTCTTTGTATTTGCACATGGTATCAGAGCAAAATTAAAGAAAAAAAAACCTAAAGTCTTTTCAAAGAAGGAGCTGACTATACCCAATTTTATAGCCGCCACAGACGACGTCGCCAACCTCATTCCGGTAACCGAGGCTACCGGTCATCACCACATTGTTGTCCGTCGCTGAAAAAAGGACGTGCTAACCTTGGGTCTGTTTGCAACATTCAAGGGGATTGAAGCTTGGATCTTTGCAATTTTTTAAACAATATTTGGGCAAGTTATTCACGATTTCTGAGTGGGTTTCAAGGCCAAAAGTTTAACAGTGCTCTAATGCTCTAATTTTTTTCTTGAAGAGAGGGAAGTTCTCAATTTTCTTCATCGTGACCCTTTTGGACAGCAACTAATAGAAGAACAGAATTGTGGACAGCAACTATTCCTGGGTTTAATTTGGGGCCGCAACTATACCTAGGTTTATTGACTGTGATTTTTCTTTCTCTTTATTACAGCTCTCTATTAATTTAGTTGTTGTCTTTTATATCTTTAGCCTTAAAATCTTTGTTCTTACTGAAGAATAATGTCAGAAGACAAGATATCAGTTGCTAGAATTTCGACCAATAGCCCTACTATCCAAATCACAACCATTCGACTTAATGGTGACAATTTTCTTCGATGGTCACAAAGTGTTCGAATGTTTATTTGTGGTCAAGGAAAGATTGGGTACCTTACTGGAGACAAGAAAGCACCTTCTAAAGATGGTCTGTCATTTGCTACATGGGATGCCGAAAACTCCATGATTCTGACATGGCTAGTAAACTCCATGGTAGAAGATATCAGTAGTAACTACATGTACTATTCCACTGCTAAGGAATTATGGAAAAGTGTTACAGAAATGTATTCTAACTTGGAAAATCAGTCACAGGTAACTTTTCAGCATATCAATGAAAGTTTTTTGTTTCTTATCAAAAATCAGTCACAAGTGTTCAAATTGAATCTCAAATTGAATGACATAAAGTAGGGGGGTACTTCAGGCACTCAATATTTTCATTTACTAAAACGAATTTGGCAGGATTTGGATTTGTTTGATAATTATGAATGGAATTCTACTGAGATCAAAAGGACTATAAAAAATTAGTTGAGAATGGGCGAATTTACAAATTCCTGGTCGGTCTTGATGTCGAGTTTGATGAAGTTCGAGGCAGAATACTAGGAAAAGCTAATCTTCCTAATATCAGCGAAGTGTTTTCTGAAGGGTGCAGGGAAGAGAGTCGTCGAAATGTAATGATTGGTAAAAAATCAGTTGATACCGTAGAAAGCTCCGCACTGATTGTCGAAGCCACTGCAAACAAGGCATCTGATCAGACAAACAAGCCTCGTGTGTGGTTCGATTACTGTAACAAACTGAAACATACTCGGGAGACATGCTGGAAGATTCATGGAAAACCTGCTAGTCAGAAAAACACGAAACAAGGTGAAAAATGTATTCGTCCATCGCAACTTTTTTTTAAACAGGAGACAATTTTATTCATTAAGAAAATGAATGAAAGGTGTTACACAAAGGGAAACAATAGGATAAAAAACAAAAACATAAAACAACAAGAACAGGAATAAAGAAACAAGTAAACAAAGAAAACAAGCAACTAGAAAAAAGTATCCCAGTTCGAAAAAATCTGTTGGATGGAGTAAGAAGCAAAATCCTCAGAGGTGGAAGCCCATAATGAGGACTTCATACGGGCAGATTCAAGTCGAATGTTCCAGGGGAGTTGAGAATCTTGAAAGATGCAAAGGTTCCTCTCCCACCACAGCTCGTATAGAAGACTTTTAACCGCATTAATCCAGAGAAAACGAGCCTTCTTGTGAAGTCGTGGGCCAAGAAGAAGTTGATATACATTCTGCTTGACTTTATCAGAGAATACCCAAGACAAGCCAAAGAAGTTTCAACAAATGGGACACCAACAGAGAACAGAAAATTGGCATGTGAAGAGTGGTGATTGCAAAATTCTGCCTTTGCATAACAGAGATTACACAAGGAGGGTTGTAGCAAGTGATTTTTCAACTTTCTTTGCATGACTTCCGCAGTATTCAATTTTCCATACAACATAATCCATATAAACACATTGACCTTTTTAGGACTTTTAGTCTTCCAAATTACTCTGAATAGATCTTTATCTATGAGGACATTGGAACCCAAAAAAGCCACTGCTGATTTTACTGAAAAGGAACCCGAAGCTTTTAAAATCCAAATAAGAGAATCCGGCAAGTATGCAATGGATTTGGAAGACAGCAAGCTAAGCAAATCAGTAATCCCCTCCACTTCATCATCTTTAAGCATCCTTCGAAATTCAAATCCCAAAAATCTGCAGCTGAACCATTTTTATTTAAGGACAAAGAGAATAAACTTGGAAATGCCGATGAGAGAGAAGAACTGCCAATCCAAAGGTCATGCCAAAATAAAATTCTATTTCCATTCCCCAATTTTCGAGATATCACTTAATTGAATTTATCCCAAGCCCTCACCATATTGATCCAAGGACTTCGGAGGCTATATCCATTCCTAAATTGCAGTTGCCATCCAAGAGAATTCAATCCATGAATGCTAGATACAACTCTACTCCACAGAGCATTTGGCTCTTTGAAAAATCCCCACCCCCATTTGGCAAGGTAGAATTCTTGTTATACAGAGAATCTAGGCCAAGCCCTCCCATTGATTTAGATTGGGAGATTTTATTCGATCTTGCAAGGTGGTTTAAACTATTATTTTCTGAGCCCGCCCAAAAGAATCTTCGAATAAGTCGATCAAAAAACTTGGACGCTTGAAAGGGCATTCTAAACAATGATAAGTAGTACAACGGAATGCTTGAAAGAACCGAATTGCATAAGGTTAATCTCCCTCCAAGAGAAAGGGCAAAATGCTTCCACTTATCTAACATTTTTCTACTTTTTTTTTTCTACTTTTATTTTTTTTAACTTTTTCTCTACTTTGTCCAAAACTTGCTGCCAAAATGATAAACTCGTTGGATGTCCACCAAGAGGAAGTCCGAGATAGGTGAAAGGAAGGGGATCAGTCTTGCATCGTAATCTAGATGCAACTGTCTCTATCTTCTCTTCATCAATGTTGATTCCACAAATAGAAGACTTCTCCCAATTAATTCTAAGGCCTGAACACCATTTGAAGAGTTCAATGGTTTGAACTAAAGATTCCAACATTTGTTCATCAAAACTATAAAACACCAAAGTATCATCAGCAAACTGAAGCAGTGGAACATGAATGTTATTCCTGCCAACCTTAAACCCTTTAAATAAACCTCTAGAGTATAAATTGTCAATCATTGAGCTGAGTACATCACTAACCAACAGAAATAAAAAGGGAGAAAGTGGATCCCCTTGCCTTAGCCCTCTTGTTGCATTAATCCTTCCTTTCGGTCTTCCATTGATAAAAATCGAGTACTTGGGGTTTCTAATACAACCCATTATCCATTGAATCCATTTAGAATGAAACCCTCTTAATGATAAGACTTGTTCCAAGAATTCCCAATCCACACAATCAAAGGCGTTTTCGAAATCAAGTTTCAAGATCCATCCTTTTTTCTTCCTCACTCTGTGATCCTCAATTGCTTCATTTGCTATTAATATAGGGTCCAGTATCTGCCTTCCATGTATAAAAGCACTTTGGTATTGAGAAATGAGCGAGGGCATGACTATCTTCAATCTCTCTGTCAGAACTTTGGCCAAAATTTTATAGACTGAAGTAGTGAGACTAATAGGCCTGAAATCCTTGATTCTACATGCATCTTCTTTCTTTCTGATTAAGCATATGAAATTCTCTTTTAAGCAAGCATTCAAGTGGCCATTTTGATAAAACTCATCGAAAAGCTTCATGAAATCTGCCCTTAAAACTGATCAGAATGATGCAATGAATTCAATGGTAAATCCATCTGGCCCCGGTGCCTTGTTCTAACCAAGGGAAAAAATTGTTTGACTGATTTCTTCAGGAGAAAATCTTTTAGTTAAGGATAAATTCTGAGATACAGAAAGCTTGCTCCAGAGTAAGTTGCCTGGGACAGATCTAATACCAGGGAGCTTCTTGTATACTTGAATGAAGAAAGATGAAATAGTTTTTGGTGTAGTTAATTCCAAGCCTTCAGTAGATTGCAACTCTGAAATCAGCAACTTCCTCTTTCTTGCGGACAAAAACTTGTGAAAAAAATTTGTATTCTCATCTCCCTCCTTAAGCCACAGTAGCTTGCACTTCTGAATATTATTCCTTTCTTCAGTTGAAAGCAATCCCAATAATTCACATTTGGCCATTAACCATCTTGAGTGTTCATGGGGAGCAAGAGATTCGAAATCTGATTTTTTATCAAGCAAATCTATCTCAGTCATCAAGGATAATTCAGAATGTTTCCTGCTGTTGATATGTTTTGAATGCCAAACTTTGAGACTTTCTTTGAGATTTCTAAGCTTGGACATGATAACAAAACCAGCCCATCCTATCGAGGAGTCATTTTCAAGCCCAAACTTCATCAATGCTTTGCCATTGCCTGCGGAAAGCCATGAATTGTAAAATCGAAATGGTGGGGGGCCCCATTGGAAAGAACCAGCTGCAAGTAACAATGGGAAATGGTCAGAAATAGTTCTAACCTTTCTGGATGCTCGAGAGTTAGAGAAAGAAGAGTCCCATGCCATTGAAATCAAGAATCTGTCAATAAGTGATCTAACTTCTTCATTCCCTGGCTTGGACCAAGAAAAGACACCATTTGTAAGAGGGATATCCTTGAGTAGAAGTTCCTCAATCAGCAAGTTAAACTGCTTCATACTTTTAGACGCCCTTCCGCATGGTTGTCGTTCATGGATCCATCTAGTTGCATTAAAATCACCGCCAACCTGCTAAAGAACGAATTTCCTCCCAAAATTTTGGCCTTTCTCTATAGTCATTAGGCCCATAAACATTAGTAATGTAACAAAATTTCCCCTGTAAAAAAGAAAACTTAACTGTTAACGAGTAAGTTCCAGGAATGAACTCCATGGCTTGTATTTTTTACTCATCCCACATAATTAACAAGCCTCTGAACGCCCAGCTGAAGCAAGGGTTGACCAGCCAATATCTTTTGAGCTCCATAAGGATTTGATCAACTTAAAATCCATGGAAGGGACCTTAGTTTCTTGAATAATAACAACATCCAAGCTTATTTGAGTAATAGTATTCTTGATAGCAGAGCTCTTGTCAAAATCTCCTATACCTCTGGTGTTCCAAGATAGAATCGTCATGCTTGAATTATAGGTGTAATATTAGTTTCTGAACAGGGAGTGGCAATAAGTTGAATTCCACTTATTTCTACAATATTGGAGAACTTATCAGGAATAACAACTGATGGCCTTGAAGAAACATTTACCAGGGCTTCAATGTCAACCAGGTAAACTTCCTCATTCAAATCAGCCCCTTGACCTTCAACATCAAAAGCTACTGAATCAATCAAACTAACTCTGAAGACAGAATCCGAGTCAATATCAGAATCAATTTGGGAGTTGGGCTGCAGGGGTTGAGGAACAGAGTGTGGACTGTGGGAGTTTGCCAATTGAGGAGAAACTTTGTGCAATGAAATATTGGAGCAGTTGAAGGAGTAAGGAGTAGATGTGGATGTAGGGGAATGGAGGGGAATGGATTTAGGGTTTAACCTACTGTCAACGGTGCTGAATCTAGTCTCTTCAATGGAGAACAAATTCATAAAATCTTGAAGCTGCTAAAGACCACTTCGACTTCTGGTAATCCTAGTGATTCCTTCGCACAAATAGGTAATTGGCCTCATGCCTTCTCCTGTTTTAATACGGTTCCGTGGATTATAGATTCTGGGGCTTCCGATCATATGACCAATTTCTCAAAATATTTTGAGTCTTATCCTCCAGTATATTGTAATGAAAAAATTAGGATGGCAGATGGTAGTTTCACACCTATTTCTAGAAAAGGAGCTATTAAGTTATCCTCCAATCCAATCTTACATTACAGTCGGTACTTCATGTCCCAAAATTAGCCTGCAATTTACTTTCAGTCAGCATAATTTCTAGGGATTCTAACTATTGTGTTAATTCTATGACTCACATTGTGTCTTTCAGGAGCAGGAGTTGGGGAAGATGATTGGATGTGCTAGGATGTTCGATGGCCTTTACTATTTTGAGGAAGCTTCAACTAGTCATGAAAAAGTTCAGGGTTTGAGTAGTGTTAGGTCTACCTCTGTTAGAGAAACTTTGGTGCTTTGGCATTATAGATTAGGACATCTTAGTTTTTTTTTTTATTTGAAGTACCTATTTCAAGAACTTTTTAAAGGAATTGATTGTTCTACTTTTCATTGTAAACATTGTGCATTTGCAAAAATTCACCGCTCTTCTTATTTGCCTCAAAGTTATAAAGCTTCGCACCATTTTATTTAATCCATAGCGATGTCTGGGGACCATCTAAGGTAGTAACTCAGAGTGGAGAAAAGTGGTTTGTTACCTTTATCGATGATCACACCCGTGTTACCCCATGTATCTTTTAACTAATAAGTCTGACATTAAGGAGGCGTTCATCCGTTTTTATAATACGATTGAAACCCAATTTAAAACCAAAATCAGTATCTTACATTCTGATAATGGCACTGAATATTTCAATACTTACCTAACTAAGTTCTTACATGCTAAAGGAGTTCATCACCAATCAAGCTGTCGAAATACTCCTCAACAAAATGGCGTTGCAGAACGAAAGAATAGACATTTATTGGAAGTCTCTCGTGCCATTATGTTCTCTATGCATGTACCTCAGTATTTATGGGATGACGCGGTTCTTACTCCACTTATCTCATAAATCGAATGCCTACTAAGATTTTAGGTTTTAAAACTCCTCTAGAACACCTAAGAACCCGTTTTCCTACAATTCGAATTTTCTCAGACCTACCAGCTAAGGTTTTTTTATGTACTGCCTTTGCTTATGTGTCCAACCCCTCACAATCCAAATTGGATCCTCGGGCTATAAAATATAGGCTATGTCTCCTATAAAAAGGCATATAGATGTTACGATCCTTTAGCTAGGAAATTCTTTGAAAGTATAGATGTGTCGTTTGTAGAATATCAATCCTTCTTTAAACATACTACCCTTCAGGGGAAGACACCTACATTTGAAGGGAATTTTTGGAATACCTCACCTCTTCTTTATCATACATCATGAAGTTGATCTGACAATACCCAATACAGAAGGTTTCTCCTTAGGGGGAGAAACACTCCAAAGTAATCAACCTGAACTTCAGGTTTATACTAGGAGAAAGCTGAGTCAGAAGGATAAGGCAAGATGGCTGATCCGACACACAACCAATCTGATACCCTGACAATTGATCCTGACAATCCAGGTAATCTATCTTTAAATCTTCCTTCCACTTCTTCTGAAAATAATCAGCCTGATGTTTTTGACCTTGATGTTCCCATAGCTTACAAAAAAGGAACACGTAACTGTACCAAGTATCCCAATGAGAATTACTTATCTTACCAGAAACTGTCTGATACCCATAGGGCTTTTACCTCTAGGATAACTAATCTGTT
The DNA here is from genome assembly GCA_037833695.1 of Sechiopsis laciniata. Lineage (NCBI taxonomy): Eukaryota > Viridiplantae > Streptophyta > Magnoliopsida > Cucurbitales > Cucurbitaceae > Sechiopsis > Sechiopsis laciniata. The sequence goes on along the minus strand of JBBMKA010000009.1, from coordinate 5,473,597 downwards.
TGTTTCAAGAAATATACAGGAAGCTCTAGATGATCCGAAATGGAATTTAGCAGTTATGGAGGAGATGAATGCGCTAAAACAAAATCACACATGGGACATAGTTGATCTGCCAAAAGATAAGAAGACAGTAGTAGGATGAAAATGAGTGTTCACTATAAAATGTCATGTTGATGGGAGCGTTGAAAGGTACAAGGCAAGGTTGGTTGCTAAGGGATTCACTCAAACCTATGGAATTGACTATCAAGAAACGTTTGCTCGGGTAGCCAAAATTAACTCTATTAGAGTGCTGCTTTCTATTGCTGTCAATAAAGATTGGCCTCTGTATCAACTCGATGTAAAAAATGCATTCCTTAATGGTGATCTCGAAGAAGAGGTATCTATGGACTTACCACCTGGCTTTGAAATAAATGATGGGACTAACAATGTATGCAGGTTAAAAAATTCATTTTATGGCCTCAAGTAGTCACCTAGAGCGTGGTTTGAACAATTTGGGAAAGTAGTTACGAGTTATGGATTTCTTCAAAGTCAAGCAGATCACACTATATTTTACAGACACACTAGAAATGACAAGATGGTTATTCTGATAGTGTATGTTGATGACATAACAGTGATTGGCAATGATGATTTAGAAATCACTACTTTGAAGAAAAAATTAGCAAATGAATTTCAAATCAAAGATTTTAGAGTTCTGAAATACTTCTTGGGAATGGAGTTTGCAAGATAAAAAATTGGGATTCTAGTAAATCAAAGAAAATATGTTATAGACTTATTAGCAGAAACTGGATTACTCGATTGCAGACCAGTAAAAACTCCTATTGAATAAAATATGAAATTACAAGTAGCAACAGGAGTAGAAGTAAAGGATAGAGAAAAATATCAGAGACTTGTGGGAAGACTCATTTATCTATCTCATACACGTCCTGATATTGCCTTCGCTATTAGTATGGTCAGTCAATTTATGCATACTCCTGGTCCTGCTCATTTTGAAGCAGTATATAGAATTTTGAGATACTTGAATGGCACCATGTTGAAATTTACACCGATGATGATTGGGCAGGTAGTACTACAGATAGGAGGTCAACTTTAGGTTACTGCTCCTTTGTTGGTGGAAACTTAGTCACATGGTGTAGTAAAAAGCAAAATGTGGTGGCAAGAAGTAGTGCTGAAGCTGAATTTAGGGCACTAGCTCATGGCATTTGCGACGGTATATGGATAAAAAGACTGTTGGAAGAACCTAAGTTCGCACAGTCAACACCAATGCGTGTGTATTGTGATAACAAGGCAGTCACTTCTATTGCCCACAATCCTGTCCTTCATGATAGGACAAAACATATTGAAGTTGACAAACACTTCATAAAGGAGAATATTGAAGCTGGAACCATATGTATCCCCTATATGCCAACTTCAGAGCAAGTGGTTGACGTCTTTACAAAAGGTCTTCCTAAGAGACAGTTCAATAAGATGATAGACAAGTTGGCAATGGAAGACATTTTCAGACCAGCTTGAGGGGGAGTGTTGGTTATGTTAATCATAATATTTGTTTCCATATTTACCATATGAGTATCTTGGAATTATTATATTGAGGATAATATCCTATTGTATTATTCTTTCCTTATTTGTATCGTGAGGGTTACTCTATTTAAGAAACACCCATTTATCAATGAAAATTCAGAAAATTATTCCTCTCTTTATATTTTGCACAATGTCCTTTATTGTGATTTCCTCATCTTAGAGTTTCCTTAAATACCGATATATGTAACCTTCTATTATTCTAATGATACGAGAAAGAGTACAGCGTACAAGGAAGTGGGAACTTATTCTGGATTATTATTTGAACTAAGCATGATACTTGGCTTTATGTTGTTCCGGGAAGAATTGTACAAGTGGTGAATTTTCTGTGTCTGTGTTACCAATTAATCAACCACTTGCTCAAAACAACTAATCCAGAGCTATCATTTGGGATACATAAGAGATTTTTCGATGATAACCATATATTTATTACTTGGTTGGCTGTATCTTCTCCTTTTCTTTTTTTAATGAAAAATGCATGATCAAGTCAAGTCCTATCATATATTGTCTTAATTTTATCGCTGGTCCTATGTGTGCATGTAACCTGTCTTTCCTCGAAACCTTATTGTGACAATCTATTAATGATGTAGTGGTATCTATTGCTATTGCCAACTAGAACAATAGTTCAATTCGTATAAGCGTGTGTTCATGATTAAGAGGTGAGTTTGAATTCTCCCGCACCCAATTATTGCTGAACTCAAAGTGGTGTTTCTTGTACTTTATAAGTGACTTGAGCTGCATCTCATTTTACTTCCCTGGTTTCAGTTTCAGAAAGGGTGTGAAAGCAGTCACATTCTAATAGTACATGCAGGATCTATGGATTGGGAATTGTCCTCATATCCTGTTTATTTACCTCTTTATGGGAATTCAATGCATTCCGATTCCTGGCACACTACTTACCAACGAATAGTCGGGTAATTATTGGCTGAAGAAGTGTCACTCTCATCTCAGCTTTTGTACCAAGTCTATACTTTCTTCCACAAGCTTGCATTGAACAAATCAATTTCCCACCTCAACTCTCTCTCACTAGAAACACTCTCAACTCTCTCTCATCAGAAACACTCTCGAACAAACCCTAACCCATTTTCATTTTTCTCACCTCCTTTGGCTCTACATACGACATCGGAGGAAAGGTTGTTCCATTCACCTCCTCTACAGAGTTCTTCCTGTGACACCTAGCCTTTTTAGTTTCCACTCCATCGTTTTTCTCTCCCAGGTGTGAGATATCTCGAGCCTTTCTACCCCTTTTCCCTTGGTGTCATCATATTCAAATGAACGAATCAACTCGTTTTACCTCCGTTGCAAGTTAACTCGAACGTTACAACTCGTGTATCGTACGAGTTTGTGACTATGGTATCAGCTATGTTTATCGGCCTCCATTGCATTTCTTTCTAGTGTTCTCAAAGCGTTAGGCACAATGCAAGACGACACTTTCTTTGATTGTCTCATGGCAAAAGGTAAGACCCGAGTGAAGAGAGGTGTAATGGATAAATTCATAACTAATTATTATATTTAAAACATAAACTCATACATAAACTGTTCGACAATCTTCTTACCTTGAATTGGGAACATTTTACTACACAGGCGGCCTTCATATTCCATACCTAGTTTTGATGGTTACAATTGGAACTGGTTACATGCTCTCACTGAGGAACAATCTGACATATTTCTGACCTTGTGATTTGCTCTATGATATCCTTATAGTTAATTTTAGATGACATAAGTGATCTTCAATGCCCTGCCATTTTCTGCAGGGTTCTGTCTACACTAAGTTAATGGGGGAGGAGACCATCACTGATCTACACTATCGACTTCGAGAGGATCTTTCATATATCTTACTTTCTCTTCAGTCTTCCCATCATTATACTTGTTTTTAGATGCTCTTCCAAATAAAAATACCATAACATTGTCAGAAACCGGCGTCCCCCATCCCTGCATTAGCCTGAGATTGTCTCTCGTCCATGGAAATGGAAATATACCAAACTTACTCTGATAATTATGTCTCATGTTCGTAAGCTGATTCAAACATTCACAGATATATGAAATATATAACACTTCTCTCATAGTAGAAGTGAGTGTTTTTTAATTTTGGTTTGCGTACCTTTCTTATATTTCACCTCATTTGATCTATTATGCGCTGCCAAACTTTTCGGGTTAATCCTCCACTAGTACTTGTAGTAGTTCCCTTGAATGGTAGGATTTGAGTGGTTGGATGTTTTGAGCGCTTTGACATCAATTAGGGAGGAATTTGTACGTGATCAAATACATATTTGATGCTGAGTTTTAAATTGTGATTAATGAGAAGTGCTTCAAAGTGTTGAGAATTAAAAACTATACTTTCCTTAACAATTAAATGACGTTCCTACCGATACTTGGAACTTTATTGCAAATTGTTATTCAATTTGCTTGATTTTGGTGTCTAAATGTTTTTTTTTTAATGTATATTAGGTTCAAATTTATGAAATTACATATCTAAACTCGAAGTTTGCATGTGAAAAATTATTGGAAGTCTATACTAATGATATAATCTAATATTCTTTCAACTTTTTTATTAATGTTGCAACTGTTCCCTTTTTTGCTGATGGTGTTAATAATTCGGATATATACACTATCTAAAGTTCATAAATAAATGAATGGGCTATTGGTGTTAATAATTCAGCTATACAGAATCGAAGAAGTTTATGATTGAATTTAGGGGCATTTGTAGCTATAATATAAAGAGAAAAAACAAAAGATTTGAGTAAATAACAACTTTTCGACTGATAGAGCAAAAAAATAAGAAAAAATTACAACAGAAAATACTATAGATTCAATGATTTCAAACCATATTACTTATTGAAGTCATTTGACTTACTAGTGATACTGATTGAACTTCAATTAATAACTGAATAATATTGCTAATGAATCAAGAGGTGGAATTTGAATCATCCATTCCTAATTGTTGAATTAAAAAAAAAGATCAATTAGTCTAATTATTGAAGCTTGTTGATAATAGAGTTAATATGAATTAGTTTTTCATGTATATTATAGAAAGTATACTTCCTTCTCGAGGTGTCATCACATTTTCTTAGGACTATTTACCACCACAGTTTTGACCTGTAAGAAGCTTGGTGATGAAGTGGGTCCCACATTTTAATTTACTTACCTAAAATTTTACATCACGATCTTGACACTATTTGAGATGCCACTTAAGGTCTGGCGAATCGAGTGGCACCAAAACCAAACTTTGATATTTTAAAATTTAGATAAACAATAATAAGAAAATGTGGGACCCAATTCACTACTACGTGACTTATAGGCTAGAATTAAGTTGACAATATCATTGACTGACTTCAATCAATATACTTGAATTAGTAACTTCAATTAGTGACATTGGTTGAAGTCTATAGTGTACAAAACACTTGAGTCTATTGCTAACATAGTTAATGTCGATTAGTTTGACATGTACATTATAGATTTTAATAAGTGTCATTGATTAACTTCAATCAGTGTCATTAACTAACTTCAATCAATACACTTCCATCAATGACTTCAATTAATGACACTGATTGAAATGTATAATGTACAAAACATTGATTATAGTGTATTGTGCATAGCATTAGTGTTGATTGCTTTGTATCTTAATTTTTTAAATTTGATTATTTATGGCTTTTCATTGATTGCTGAAATTGTGTTTGTCAAGTACATCATTAAGAAATAGATTTGTAGTATATATATATATTGTTGAAATTGACCTCAAACAATGTCAATGATTGAAGTTACTGATTCTAATTTATTGATTGAAGTCAATTAGTGGTATTAACTTAAGTAAAATGAAGTCTTTGATTGAAGTAAATAAATTTCAATTAGAGTATAATTGAAATTAAAATATTTTACTCGGAAGATTTTTCTATATTTTACAATATTCATGAAAATTTTGTTAAAATTGATAATTCCCCTCATTTTTGACACCTTCTTAAATATAATTTTTTGATACATTTTCGATGGAAATATGTATGTATTTTAGGTAAAACTACCTTTATTCTTGGGATTGCATTAAGCATGCATTTTTTACACACTTAAAATACATACATCTTTCAATAAAAAAAATGTACTAAAGAATTAATGTTCGAGAGATCATTAGGACTCAACATATAATACTTCTATATTATCTTTCCTAAACATGTTTAATGAAGAATTAATGTAAATGTTCGACTTCTAAAAATCCGTACTCACATTTAAAGTTGTCACTCAATCAGTGGTTGGCTTGCGGCCTAATCTGAGGCTAGGTCTCGTGAGTCACAAACTAGGTACTAGCCCTCTGGATGATGACAAACCAAAAAAAGTATAAGAATGACATGATAACAACATATAACTACATGCTAGCAATACAACATGTTCGATCCTAACAGTCAATACCACATGTTCATCATCAATACAGTCATCCTAGCATAGTACTATTCATACATAGAGATCGGGCCCGACTCACATGCTAGCAATAAGAATCAGACATGCGTATCATGCAGGTAAGCATACAAGAAACAGACATGGTGACAACTCTCAAATAGAAAGTTATTTAGCCCTAATCTAAGGTGTTTTTAATCTCGAATATTGCATTATGACCTTAATTGGGTAGCTAGAACCACCTTTGAATAAAGAATTATACTTAAAATACAATGCATGTAGGATAGAGGCAAGGATTAGAAAGTTAGGATAATTAAGAGTTTTTCTGCTGAAAAGTGAATGTTTGATGCATTTTCTATAGCATTTCAAGAATCCTTATTCTCGCTAAGTTGTTTTTATATTTCAGGATCATAAAATGCTGAAAATTTTGAATCAAGACTAAATCGGAAGAGTAGAGCTCCAAAAAAGAAAAGCCAATTTGAAGCGCGCCAATGTTTGTAGCATTCGATTCCTAGAAGTAGAAAATTTCATAATTGCAAAATTCCTACACGTGGGGAAATTGTTGGAGAGCTCATTAAATGAGCTAGCACCCTTTACAGACCTGTCAAAATAACCTATTTTGATAGGGAAATATATAACTTTCATATTTTAATCTTGACCCTTGATCATATATGCCCTAGTCCTTTAAATGGGTGATGAAAAACATGAAACTCTGGCCTCCTTGGAGCTTCATTTCTCAGCTTTCTTTTGGTCATCTCTTTCTTTTCTCTTCTCTCAACTTCCAGCAACTTTCTTAACAATTTTCTTCTTGTTTTCTTTAGTTTATTCTTAAAGCTAGCTAGTTTTATTGTAATAGAGTAGTAGACTTTCACAAGAAGCTTGGAGGAGCACCATTGGAGACCATTTTGATACCCTTTGGAGATTTTCCTAAGCTTTCTTCTTTCCCTTTTCTCTTCATTTTCAGTTGCAATAACTTTAGTTTTGTAAGACTTGATTTCATTGCTGAATACAGTTGGTAGTTTTTCTTTCATTGTTGTTAGCATTTTGTTCTGTTCTGATTATTCTACCGTGGAACGCTCTTGGCATTATACTCTATTTCTATTCTTTCCATTATGAGCATGAGCTAAATGCATATAGGTGAAGGTTAAGTTAAGGGTGTGTGTTGCATGTATCTTGGGTAAGCGAGGGATAGCATGTTTTGACTGGCCATCCATCCATTCATGTTTGCTTTTCACTTCATCTCGGAAGAGAGGGAGATTAGAGATCTACTACTCATGTCCATTAGTTTCATGTTAAGAACTCTTGCATGTTAAAGAGGGAGGCTAGGAATAGTCGCCTCGCTAGTGCACATTTAATTGTTTATAGCTTCGAACATAGATGCGAAAGCTCATGTTCGTAGAAAATGAATGCATCTTGAAAAAGAGAATTTGATCATGTGTTGTCTAGAGTTCGCTTCTCACCATAAACTTTTTCTTGATGCATGTTAGTCACACTCGAAAAAACCCTTAACCCGAACCTATTCTCTTATTGAAGTATTTCTCCTATTTTCTGCATTTCTATTTTAGTATCTTCATATCGAATGTTTATAGCACTGTGACAGTTTGCTATTCGATTCTGTGAAGTTGTTACCGTTGCATGTGTTACTGTTATTATTTCCAGTGTCTGAAGCATTTATTTTGTTTCTGCAATTTTATAATTCTTAGTTACTTAGTTAGTATAACCAACCTCCAAAATTTCCTTTACTTTTCTGTACTTGACTTTTTTACCAACAATTATTTAAGAGATAAACCAGTCCCTATGGAGAATGATTTTTATCTTATCACTTGACAATGATTGACTGCATATAATCTATTGAATGCTTGCGGCATTGTTTGTTTATTGTGTAAAACGACCAGATTATTACTTATTTAATTAGGAAGTTTCAACCGATCACATAGATATTAAAAAACTCAGAACAAAACCCATATCAAGATCCTATAATCTAAGACATGCACATAGAAGGGTAAACACCATAACAGGTATACAGATAAGTACTATGTAACAGCCTAGGTTTTCATCCCAATTCCCCAAGTATGGTTCTCAGTTATTCGGTTGTTTCGTTGGGCTGTTAGGGCAGTTTTAGCCTGCAGGGGCATTTTGGTTATTTTACCCTTAGGGTTAGTTTGATGATTTATTGAGTTGCAGGATCGTTCTTGCCTTTGGCTAAGACCAGGGCTGTTTTTGTGTTTTGTAGGGCATCGGGGTAGTTTTGCAGTTTAGAAGTTTTGAGGCTGTTTTGGTTAAAAGAGGGTTTTTGGTTAATTAAAAGAAAAAAAAAAAAAAAAGGGAGTTTGGCATTTTGATCGATCAAATTCAGAGAAAGCCAGAGAGAACCTCCCAATCGATCCCCTTCTCCATTCTCTTCTACTTCTTCTTCTTCTTCTTGCCGAGACCACACCCATCCTTGCCAAACTCCCTTATCATCGTCGTCAATCCCCGAGCATTCGAGCCCTAGCCTTGTCGATCGCATCACCAAGCCCTAGCTGCCGCAAGCATCCCCACCGAGCCCTCACGCCCACACCATTACTATCTATCCCTACACACGCAGCCATTCCGAGCCTCGCAGCCACACGATCCCGCGAGCACAGCCAGCCTGCTCGCCCATCACCTACACCCCGAGCCAGCCCATGTCCATTGCAGCCACAGCCTTGCGCAGCCCGTCTCTGCGCGCAGACACGCCCGCAGCCCCGCACATGCACATGCCCAGCTGCGAGCCCTCGCCAGCCTGCTAGCCTTTGCCGCTCAGCCTGTACGATCGCCCGTCCTCACCGAAGCCTGCCCTTGCCGAGGCCCTGTCCTGTTTGGTTTTGGGTAACCCCTATTCCCGAGCCTTGTACGTTTGGTTACCTAGTTTGTTTAAGTGGTTTAGTTATTAATTATTTGTTTGCCATTAATATGTCTAGGTTGAATATTCATGTTGGTTCTACAGCTCAAGAAGCATAGCTATTATTTGTCTGTTTCCGTTTATTCAGGTAAAGATTCCTTGTCAGGGTTGTGTAGACCCTACGCTCCACATTGATTCCATCCTGGTTGTGTGTTACCATTTTATGAGCATGTGTAGTGGATAGGTTCTTGACTTTTATTACTGCTTTATGATTTCTGTTAGTGGATAAGTTCTTGACTGTTGTTACCGCTTTATGATTTTCCTATTAGTGGATAGGTTCTTGCTTGCAGGTTTACTGTCGATTGAACATGTGCTAGTGGATAGGTTATTGCTTGTTGGTTTTCTGTTGTATGAGCATGTGCTAGTGGATAGGATTGCTGTGACTAGTCTGATAGGACCTGACATGTAGATTGATGTACCCTGTATTGTTCTATTTCGATTGCAGTGGCTGATATGTTATATGTGACTGTTGGTATTCTATTTTACTTATGTGTAATACCACTGTTGGAACTTTGCTAGTTCTAAGGTGCCTTCTTCTTAGCTAGCTCCTGTTAGGTTGTCATCATCCAGAGGCTGAGAGTGGACCAACGTACGAGTCCCCACCGGTTGGATTTTGTGAGGACAGATTTCTCACCCCTGGCAGTCGGGTGTGGAGTAGCTACCACCCCTGCATAAGCCTAGTCTGTGGCCTACTAGAGCGGGATCTTTTCCTTGGTGAAAGCCTGCCTTGGGACGACCTTAGCTTCAGGCGTTGGTGTGATCAGGCTGACACAGTATGGTGCCGAGGGCCTCCCGTCTGCCGTGGATCAGTGGACACCGTTCCGAGTCTTAGGCATGTGTACTTGGACTGGCATAGTTTGTGTAGGCCTACATTTATCCAGTTTGCAGCAGCATGCGGTATGTGTGTATGTGGATTAGATGTCGGGAGGAGAGCTCCCTCGGGCTAGTGTATCCGTACACCTTTCCGTTCCGTCTAAAGCCTGACACTTGGGTACTCTCCCAAGTGTCTAGGATCAACATAGAGAGCTGATTACCATAGCCGAGAGTTAGAGACTCTCGAGATTCTGGGGGTTATGTTGGTAACCCATTCTAAGATCCGTAGTGGACCCTTTAGTCTGGAGTTAGAGACTCTCGAGGTTTGTAAATGTTATTGTTGGACTCATTGTGAGATCACCTGTTTGATTGTTTGGTTGCTTGTATGCTAGGATGCTAAATGATATAATTTGCGTGCTGTACCCCGGCTGGGGGTTCTTACTGAGTGCCTTTGTACTCACCTTTATTTTTGTGGTTTTCCACAAAGTGACTTGGGACGTGCCGGGATGGCTAGAGGAGAAGCTGGATGATCATGGGAGTCCGCTGCATTGTCTTTCTTCATTTATTTTATGGATTCAGCATGTTGGCTTATTTTAAGGATTTCTTTTAGAACTGTTTTTAATAAACTCTGGCTAGAGGCTTCAAATGATATTGGTTTTATTTATGTTTTTTTGGATTGTCGCTTTCTTTATAAATGTTTGAGTTCCTTTAACTATTTTAATGTTGAATTGAACGGTTTAAAATTCATGCATGCTGAGTAAGAACTACTTTTAGGATTGTTTTACAGTCGGGTTCTTAGAGTTGGTATCAGAGCTCTGAGTCATAGATTCAGTAGACTGGCCTACTGAGTTAGGTCGTTGTCCCCATGATCATCAGCACTCCAACAGCCGTCATGTATGTCAAAAGTTAATTGTTTTAAGGGTTTTGTTTACAGTACTTGCATTTAGCATACATGTCTTAACTTGTTGTTGGTAGTGTTGGTCTGAGCATGGACTAACTCTGTGTGGTTTGGATGTAGATCGTAAGAGATATCGATTACATATAGTGGAGCTGGGACGTCAGACACTGCTAACCGAGGAGTTGGAGCTGAGCCAGCGACTGAGGAGACCACGTCTCAAGTTAATCAGACTGTCAGGCCACCTAGCTGTTGGCTTGCCGAGAGGAGGAGTAGAGACTGTCCTACCTCTGAGTGCTACTCCGGAGTGGAGTTTGCTGTAGCCATGAGAGATATGGTTAGGGATATGTTTGTCGAGAAGAGAGCAGAGACTCAGGCATAACTTTGTAGCACAGCAAGCAGAGACCTGGGCCTAGATGGCCCAGTTTGCTCAGATGTTCCAGCAGGCACCACCAGCGGTTCCTGTAGCGCTGCCTGGTGGCCCGGTAGTTCCTCCAGTAGGGTAGAGAGTTCCTCCAGCTTCTCCAATTCAGCAAGAGCCTGTTGTGGAGCCAGATATTTCTGAGGGTGCTGCCGTGGGTGGCAAGTGGCTCAAGGACTTCATGAAGTGGAAGCCCAAGGAGTTTGATGCATCTGAGAATCCGTTGGTTGCAGCGAAATGGCTAGCTCATCTGGAGTATATCTTCTGAGTTATGGGTTGCCCAGATGTGTAGAGGGTGAGGTGTGCAGCACACGTGTTGACAGAGACAGCCATCTGGTGGTGGCAGTCCACTAACAGGGCCAGATCTGTAGAGTCCCCACCAGCCACTTGGGAGTTTTTCAAGATCGAGTTCAGAACTCAGTACATTAGTGAAGAAGTCCAGCAAGAGATGGTAGAGGCTTTTGCAAATTTGAAACAGGGTGATGACAGTATTGTCGGTTATGAGAAGAGGTTCTCAGAGCACAGTTATTTTGCTCCATAACTAATTGCTAAAGAGGACTTAAAAATTAAAAAGTTCATTGGGGGACTCAGACTGAAGGTTGCTCAGGATGTTCGAGCACTCGCTCCAGAGACTTATACTAAGACTGTGGCTTTGGCCAAGATTTACAATAGAAAGTATCCGATAGTGAAAACCTCGACAGTAGTAGTTTAGAGTATGGCAACTGGTTTAGGGCAAAAAAGAAAGTTTGAGCCTTCAAGGACTTCCGAGTAGGGGGGTCAGCAGCAGCGCCGTCAGGGCCAAAGTTCAGAGATGATATCAGGGTCATCAGTAGGGTACAGTTAGACCATCACCCTAGTGCCGGACCTATGGTAGATCTCACTATTGATTGTGTGGAGCTTCTCCTAGGGCTCGACCCATTCGTTTATGCATATGTACTGTTTGATTCAGGCTCGACCCATTCGTTTATCTCTGCACTGTTTGTTAGTCAAGCTTTTTTGGAACTTGAATATTTAGGGTTCGAATTGTGTGTTGCAACTCCTTCAAGAGTTAGTATGCTTGCTAGTGAGAAAGTTAGAGACGACTAGATCCTGGTATCCAGAGAGCTATTAGCAGCCACCCTCATAGTTCTCCCTATGAGTGGCTCCTTGGTATGGACTGGTTGACTGAGAACCATGTGTGATTGACTGGCGGAAAGAAGTTGTGTTCGGGCCGCCCAAGAAGCAGAGCTTCAAATTTTGTAGTGTTCAGAGCAGAGTTTGCCTGCCTTTGATTTCTGCAGTGAAAGCCTGTCATTTGCTAGCTCGAGAAGCTTGGGGCTACTTAGCAAAGATGTCTGGGGAAGGTCGCCCTTCGTTGACTATTGATCACAAGTGGTTCAAGAGTTTGCAGATGTGTTTCCTGAGGAGTTATCGGGTTTACCCCGTAGAGAGAGGTCGACTTCACTATTGAGCTTGAGCTGGGGACTCTCCTGATCTCGAAGGTGTCGTACCGTATGGCACTAGCAGAACTGAAAGAGTTGAAGGTGCAGTTACAGGAGATGTTAGACAGAGGGTTCATCTGCCTTAGTGTATCCCTGTGGGGAGCACGTGTTTTGTTTGTAAAGAATAAGGATGGTTTGATGAGCCTTTGCATAGACTACAGGGAGCCAAACAAAGTTACAGTGAAGAAAAAGTACTCGTTGCTTCGCATTGACGATTTTTTTGATCAGCTTCAGAGAGCTTCTGTGTTCTCCAAGATAGATTTGAGGTCTGGTTATCATCAGTTGAGGATCAGGGATGCTGACGTTCCCAAGACGGCGTTCAAGTCGAGGTATGGTCATTACGAGTTTGTGCTCATGTCCTTCGGGCTGACCAATGCCTAGCAGCATTTATGGACATGATGGATAGGGTGTTCAAGGCATTCTTGGGCAACTTCGTCATCGTGTTCATAGATAGCATTTTGATTTATTCTAAGACTGAGGAGGATTATGCTTTGCATATGAGACAAGTGTTGACAGCATTGAGAGAGAATCAGTTGTATGCCAAATTCTCCAAGTGTGACTTTTGGTTACAGAAAGTGGCCTTCCTTGGTCACGTGGTTCTAGAGATGGTACAGCAGTGGACTCCACTAAGATTGATGCTATGAGTTCTTGGTCTAGGCTGACTATCGTCGTTGAGATACGTAGCTTTCTAAGTTTGACAGCATTTCGTCAAGGATTTTTCAGCTAAAGCAGTACCCCTTACTCGATTGACGAGGAAAGGTGTTGAGTTTGTTTGGGATGCCAGTTTCTAAGAAAGTTTTAATTTATGAAGCATAGCTTGACGTTTACACCAGTGTTGTCAGTTTCGGAGGGAATATGTGGTTTTGTTGTATACAGTGATGCTGCTAAGTTTGGTTTGGGTTGGGTCCTGATGCAGCATGGCAAAGTGATTATTTATGCCTCTCGCTAGTTGAAGCCCTATGAGAAAAACTATCCGACTCATGACATGAAGTTAGCAGCAGTTGTCTTTGCATTGAAAATTTGGAGGTATTACATGTACGGTGAAAAAATTTAGATGTTCATGGACCACTAGAGCCTTAAGTACTTCTTCACTCAGAAGGAGTTAAACATGAGGTAGAGGAGATGGCTCGAGTTAGTTAAGGACTATGACTGTACCATCTGGGTAAGGCCAATGTTATGGCTGATGCCTTGAGTAGAAAGACGTCGCATTCTGCAGCTTTGCTAAGTTCTCAGCTTCCATAGCAGAAAGAGTTTGATCGTGTCGGTAAAACAGTTTTGTTGGGAGAGGTTACCGCCAGGGTAGCCTAGTTGACTGTGCAGCCTTTGATCAGACAGAGGATCATTAATGGCCAACTGAGTGATTCCAAGTCGAGCAGATTGATTGCTAGAGTTCAGACAGACGGGAGACTTTGATTTTGTGGTAGCACCGGATGGTGGTTTGAGATTTAAAGGACGCCTCTGTGTGCCAGCCGATGCCGGCCTACAAGCCGAGTTACTCACCGAGGCTCACAGTACCCCATTTACTTGGCACCTAGGGGGTACCAAGATGTATCAGGATCTTAAGCAAACCTTCTGGTGGAGCAACATGAAGAGAGAAATTGTAGAGTTTGTTAGCCGATGTCTCACTTGTCAGTAAGTGAAGGCTCTTAGACAGAAACCAGTAGGTTTGTTGTAGCTACTGAGTATGCCTCAGTGGAAGTGGGAGGAGATCTCCATGGACTACATTTCTGGGTTGTCGAGGACACCAAGATGGTTTACTCAGATCTGGGTTGTTGTTGATCGTTTGACCAAGAGTGTGCACTTCATTCTCGGTAGGATCACTTATACCGTGGAGCAGTGGGCATAGTTATTCTTGGAGCAGATCGTTTGGTACCATGGAGTGCCAGCGAAGATTGTGTTTGATTGGGATTCTCGGTTCATTTCTCATTTCTAGAGGGCACTCTAGAAAGGTATGGGCACTGAGTGCAGTTTCAGTACCGCGTTTCATCCTGACAGATGGCCAGACAGAGAGGGTGAACCAAATTTTAGAGGATATGTTGCGAGCTTTTGTGTTAAATTTTCTGGGCATTTGGGACCAGTATCTGTATTTGATGGAGTTTGCCTACAATAACAGTTATCAGGCGACGATCCAGATGGCTCCGTTCAAGGCGTTGTATGAGAACCGTTACAGATCTCCAGTGTTCTGGGAAGAAGTTGGTGACAGACAGGTTTTGGGTCCCGAGTTGTTATAGCTGACTAACGATGCAGTTTAGAAGATCAGGGCCCGTATGTTGACATCGCAGAGTAGACAAAAAACTATTTCGATGTTCGACGTCAAGACTTAGAGTTTGAGGTGGGTCAGCATGTGTTCTTGAAAGTGGCACCGATGCATGGAAAGTTGAGTCCTAGGTTTGTGGGCCCCTGTGAGATCCTTGAGAGGATTGGTTCAGATGCCTACAGGTTGGCTTTGCCCCCGTCTTTGGGAGCAGTGCACAGTGTATTCCACGTTTCAATGTTACGTTAGTATGTGGCAGATCCTTCTCACATTGTTGATTTCGAGCCGTTAGAGCTAAATAAGGATTTGAGCTTCAAGGAGAAGCCTGTACGAATTTTAGCCCAGGAGTGCAAGACCTTGCGTAATTGGGAGATTAGTTTGGTTAAGGTACATTGGAGATGTCAAAAAGCAGAAGAAGCAACTTGGGAGTTGGAAGATGAGATGAGGACTCATTACCCAGAGTTGTTCCAGTCTTAGGGGCTTTCGAGGACGAAAGTCATAAAAAGAGGGAGTATTGTAACGGCTTAGGTTTTCATCCCAGTTCTCTAGCAATTTTAGCCTTTAGGGGCATTTTGGTCATTTTACCCTAGGGTTAGTTTGGTGATTTATTGAGTACTTGCTTTTTGCTGAGACTAGAGCTATTTTTGTGTTTTGCAGGGCATCGGGGTTAGTTTTGCAGTTTGGAGGTTTTGAAGCTGTTTTGGTTAAAAAAGGGTTTTGGGTTAATTCAAAGAAAAAAAGAAATGAAAAAGGGAGTTTGGCGTATTGATCGATCAAATTCAGAGAAAGCCAGAGAGAACCTCCCAATCGATCCCCTTCTCCATTCTCTTCTCCTTCTTCTTCTTGCCTAGACCACACCCATCCTCGCCAAACCCCCTTTCGCCATCGTTAACCCCCAAGCAGCCGAGTTCTAGCCTTACCGATCGCATCACTAAGCCCTAGCTGCCGCAAGCATCCCCACTGAGCTCTCACGCCCACACCATCGCTTCCAATCCCCACGCACGCAACCGTCCTAAGCCTCGCAGCTGCACGGTCCCGCAAGTACAGCCAGCTTGCTTGCCTATCGCCTGCACGTCGAGCCAGCCGCAGCCTTGTGTAGCCAGTCTCCGCGTGCAGACACGCCGCAGCCCCGCACATGCACACACCTAGCCGCAAGCCCTTGCCAGCCTGCTCGCCTTTGCCGTTTAGCCCGCACGCTCGCCTGTCCTTGCCGAGGCCTGCCTTTGTCGAGGCTCTGTCCTATTCAGTTTTGGATAACCCCTGTTCCCGAGCCTTGTGCGTTTGGTTGCCTAGTTTGTTTAAATGGTTTAGTTATTAATTATTTATTATCCATTAATATGTCTAGGTTGAATATTCGTGTTGGTTCTACAGCTCAAGGCGCATAGCTATTATTTGTCTGTTTCCGTTTATTCAGGTAAGGATTCCTTGTCAGGGTTGTATGGACCCTACGTTCGACATTGATTGCATCTTGGTTGTGTGTTACCGTTTTATGAGCATGTGTAGTCGATAGGTTCTTGACTGCTGTTACCTCTTTATGATTTTCTGTTAGTGGATAGGTTATTGACTACTGTTACCGCTTTATGATTTCCTGTTAGTGGATAGGTTCTTGACTACTGTTACCGCTTTATGATTTTCCTATTAGTGGATAGGTTCTTACTTGCAGGTTTACTGTCGATTGAACATGTGCTAGTGGATAGGTTATTGGTTGTTGGTTTTCTGTTGTATGAGCATGTGCTAGTGGACAGGACTGCTGTGACTTGTCTGATAGGACCTGGCATGGAGATTGATGTACCCTGTATTGTTCTATTTTGATTGCAGTGGCTGATATGTTATATGTGACTGTTGGTATCCTATTTTACTTATGTGTAATGCCACTGTTGGAACTTTGCTAGTTCTAGGGTGCCTTCTTCTTAGCTAGCTCCTGTTAGGTTGTCATCATCAAGAGGTTGAGAGTGGACTAACGTACGAGTCGACACCGATCGAGATTTGTGAGGACAGATTCCTCACCTCCGGTAGCTAGGAGTGGAGTAGCTACCACCCTAGCATAAGCCTAGTCTGTGGCCTGCTAGAGCGGGGTCCTTTCTTTGGTGAAAGCCTTCCTTGGGACGACCTTAGCTTCAGGCGTTGGTGTGATCAGGCTGCCACAGTATAGTGCCGAGGGCCTCCCGCCTGCTGTGGATTAGTAGACACCATTTCGAGTCTTAGGCATGAGTACCTGGACCGACATAGTTTGTGTAGGCCCACATTTATCCAGTTTACAGCAGTACGCGATGTACGCGTATGTGCATTAGATGCCAGGAGGAGAGCTCTCTCGAGCTAGTGTATCAGTACACCTTTCCGTTCCGTCTAGAGCCCGACACTTGGGTACTCTCCCAAGTGTCCAGGATCAGCATAGAGAGCTGATCACCTTAGCTGAGAGTTAAAGACTCTCGAGATTCTGGGGGTTATGTTGGTAACCCATTCTGAGATCCGCAGTGGATCCTTTAGCCGGGAGTTAGAGACTCTCGAGGTTTGTGAATGTTATTGTTGGACTTGCTGTGAGATCACCTGTTTGATTGTTTGGTTGCTTGTATGCTAGGATGCTAGATGATGTGACTTGCGTACTGTACCCCGGCTGGGGGTTTTTACTGAGTGCCTTTGTACTCACCCTTATTTCTGTGGTTTTCCACCAGGTAACTTGGGACAGCGCCGGGACGGCTAGAGGAGGAGCTGGATGATCATGGGAGTCCGCTGCATTGTCTTCCTTCATTTATTTTATGGATTCAGCATGTTGGCTTATTTTAAGGATTTCTTTTAGAACTGTTTTTAATAAACTCTGGCCAAAGGCTTTAAATTGTATTGGTTTTATTTATATTTTTTTGGATTGTCACTTTCTTTATAAATGTTTGAGTTCCTTTAACTATTTTAATGTCGAATTGAACGGTTTAAAATTTATGCATGCTGAGTAAGAACTACTTTTAGGACTGTTTTAGAGTCGAGTTCTTACATACTTGATGTAGGGTTCACATAACCTAATTAAGATGTCTTTACCTGAAAATACAGAATAATGCTCCTTTTACCTCCAACAACAAACAAAGAAAAAACATTTCGACCTAGGCAAAAATAGCTAATCAGGACCAATATTACCAACTTTAAACAACTAGGAGGCCAGTGCTTAAAATTTACCAAAAATCCACGTAAAACATGGCTGGGGCGCGACAGGAGTGCGCGAACACGAGCCATGAGGGTGTGCGGCACGATACAGGCGCGGCTGTGAAGTTGCGCGGTGTTGGGGATTGTAGGGAGGTGCGGCTTGGGCAGCAGATCTCTGCGCGCGTGCGGTTGAGACGATGCTTCTTGTACATGGTTGGGCCGACAAGGATAGGCACGGACGTGCGAATGATTTAGGTCGCAGTGTGTCTGCATTGAGCGTGCACTAAGACACGAAATATAGGCTCAGTAGGGTGCAATTCGTAACTTTACAATCGTGGGTTGCACGCTAACAAGTGGGGTGGTCAATCAGAGTGGGATGGCGTGCACAACATGGAGGCATCGGGGGTGAATTGCAATGGCACGAGCGCTGCGTCAACATTGTTAGGCGGGTGCGAGGGATGCTCGAGGTGGATCATTGGCGTGCGATCTACAGCGGGAAGACGGACGATCGATCCAGTTGGGATAGAGGCAATGTGCAACTGCTTTTGGGGTGAGTGGGCGGAGCGATCTCCTCTCCTCTCAAACTCTTCTCTGTGTTGACGCAAATCAATGAATGAAATCCAACGCTTAAGGCCAAGCGCTTCTTGACCAAACTTCCACTAAATTACAAGGAGGCCTCAAAAGAAACTGAAATAACCAAATAACCCAATTTTTTTTAATAATTACAAATAGGTCCTTTGGGGCAAAATCACAAAAATGCCCATAAGACTACAGTGTGTAAAAACTCAATCGAGAATCCCGAAAAGCAAGAAAGTTGTACGTGGAGGATCGTTATGAAAATACGGGACGTTACATAAAGGATATAAAATTTCCTACAAAATTCTTGTTTCAAAGGACATTACATAACTATCCTATAAGATTAATAATAAAAGATATTTAACTATTCATTAAAATTTCCAATTAATTATCCTTTTAAATTCCTTAATTTATGACGATTAAAACCCATGTCCGAAACTTGGTTTAACATAACTCATGAATTAATAGAATATTAAAATAAACTCTTGGCCCAAAACTTATTTTAACAAAATAGTAGCCCAATCAGTCTACAATTATATTCTGAAATAAATAGCAGCCTATTCATAGGTCGGCCATAGCTCAGCGGATTAAGCGCAAAATCATGGATCGGTACACATATTAACAGGTCAGTCACAGGTCTAGGCATGAAAATAGGGTTGGCACTCGAGTTTTAAATGATGGCTGTAGGCAAGATCCAGTATTGAAGCTCTCGCATTTATAACGAAAATGAACTAGGAATTGGATTTGTGTCGCATCTGGTTGCCTTCGCGCCAGCGAAACCATTAGAACGATGTGGCTTTCTCGGCCCAATTCTTCTACTCCATTTCAAGAATCGAAACTCCCATGACGTCATCAATGGAGCTCCAACAAAGAAAGGCAGTCCGACAAGGTACAAAAAAAAGAAGATGAAGTGAAGAGAATTGGCTTGCACGCACAATGAACGAGAGGGAAAGGGCCACTTGTCAGATGAAAGGTGGCTAGGGTTATTATTAATTTTTTTTTTTAATGCATAACTTATAAAATAAAATAGGTCCAATTGCAATTTAATCCCAAGTAAAAAGTTAACAAAATGCTCATTATATTTCAAAACGCTCGAAATTATGATACGAACAATACTATGAAAATTAAAATTACAATTTAAGTTTATAAAAACTTGGGTCGTCACAATACTCTATTTTTTAGAAATTTTTGTCTTTGGAAGTTACCAATTTTTTAGTAAACTCAAAAAATACGAACTTAACCTCTTGAAGAGCATAAAGGTCCAACTAAGCAACTAAACACACAAGTACTCTTTATCAAGCAAAAGAGTAAGAACCAAGCAAGGAAACACAAACCAAAGCGAAAACTGTTAGATATTTTATGCATAACATGAATCCTACGATCTTGAATAACATGATTATTACGAAATGTAATTGAATTTTAATAGGATTAAAATATACCTCTTGACATAGTGATTCAAGAAGCTTTTGATTTAATAAGGGTTGTTGATATTGAAGCCTTTTAAACAATTGCTTCAATGGAAGAAATTGGTTTCTCCCTCTTTGCCTACAAGCTTGAATGTGTTTTTCAAGCTATCTTAAGTCTTCTTTCTGTTTCACTTTTTCACATTTGAGATGAACAAATGTGTTCATATTTATAGGTAGAGTGAGGACCATTTTTCTTAATCCTTAAGTTTAACCATCCACCAAGATTAAATTTATAAATTAAAGAGAAATAAATCTCATATCTCACAAACATATATTTCATAAACATATATCTCATAAAGGTACATCTCATAAACGTACTCATATTTCTCATAAGCATTTAACCATTCATAAGGGTTAAACTTAAAGAGACATAAATGAATTGAGAATTCAAACTCTTATTAAGGTTATTACAACATATCAATTTGAAAACATGTTTTCTTAACCGACCATGTTAAAGGAGAATAAATGTTTCATTTCTTAATTGAGAATGAAACGCAGTCTCCCACTTGGTCAATAAGAAAATTCATAATTGTTTTCGAATGAAGATCATTGGGCGCTCGTGATATGCTAAGAACTTCATTAGTTTGATATCATAAGTGTCTTGGTTAATCTAGTTGTCAATGGAAGTCATGGCGTGTGCACATTATTCTACAACATGCTTACTTCCATGTACTACAACATCTACATAATTTTCATAACTAGACCATAAATGAGATTAACTTAATGATCACATAATGTCTTAAAGTAAATACTGAATCTATTTTCATCTTAACATAAATGTGTACACATTAGAAAACAGAAGTAGTAAATTTAAAGAAGACGTAAATCTTAAGAGCTCAATAATTAGCATTTGTAAGTGCGTAATTAAATGACATAAACAATGTTCAGGAACTATCTACAAGACCCATGCTTTTAGTGTGTCGTTGAAAGGTCTTTGGAGGTAGCCCTTTTGTAAATATATCTGCCACTTGTAGGTCTGTACTTATCAACTCTACAATAATTTTCTTTAGTTTAACATCTTGCTTCAGTAATAGGTATTTTAGGTCTATGTGTTTTGAACCTTTGGTTATCCTATCATGTTTGGAGAAAAAGGTTGCAGTTTCACTGTCTTAGTAAACAGTTAATGACTTAGAGATAAAACTTAAAGTGTCAATTTGAGATAAAGTTATGCAGCCATGTACCCTAAATTAAAGCCTCATAACATGCCACATATTCAACCATCATAATAGATTTAAAAAGCAACTCTAATTTTTGGCTTCTTCATGATATTACACCTCCACATAAGAGATACACATAGCCAAGAGTGCAAGTTCTAGTTTCGGGACATCTAGCAAGGTCTGAGTCTGAATAACCAGTCACCTGTAGGTGATTTGATTTACTATATGTGAGCATATAATTCCTAGTGCCTTTTAGGTATCTCAGTACTTTCTTTGCAACTTTTCAATGAGCAATTCCTGGGTTACTTTGAAATCTACCCAGCATACCAACCACATAACTAATATCAGGTCTTGTACAAACGTGTGAATACATTAAGCTCCCCACAAAAGATGCATAAGGGTATTGAGTAATTTCTTCTCGTTCCATAGGAGTCTTTGGACACTGCTAAAAAACAAGTTTAACTCCTTTATGCAGTGGGACATGACTAGAAGAACAATTTGTCATGCCAAATATCTCAAGAATTTTATCAATATATGTTTTCTGAGACAATCTGATAAGTTCTTGTGATCTATCACGGAATATTTCTATACCTATCACATAGGAAGCCTCACCCATATCTTTCATTTCAAATTTTGTTGAGAGATAATCCTTAGTTTCACGTAGTAGACCAAGATCACTACTAGCTAATAATATGTCATCAACATACAAAACTAAAATTATGAACTTGCTCCCACTGATCTTGAAATATATACAAGGGTCAACTAAGTTTTTTGTGAAATCGAAAACAGTAATGATTTCATGAAACTTTAGGTACCATTGTCTAGAAGCTTGTTTCAGTCCATAGTTTAGTTTCTTAAGTTGCAGACCACGTCTTCATGTCCTTCATTCAATTACGAAGCCTTCAGGTTGACGCATATAGACTTCTTCTTCTAAGTCTTCATTTAGAAAGGCAGTTTTCACATCCATTTGATGTAGCTCAAGATCATAATGAGCTACTAATGCCACAATAATTCTAAGAGAATCTTTCCTGGAAACAAGAGAAAAAGTTTCATTATAGTCAATGCCTTTTTTCTGATTAAAATCTTTGAAAACAAGTCTGGCTTTATATCGTTCAATTTTACTATTGCAGTCACGTTTGGTCTTAAAAACCTACTTACAACCGACTAATTTTTGACATGGAGGCAATTGAACGACTTCCAATACTTGATTATAATTCATCTTTCATAGCATTAATCTATTTAGAAGAATTAACATCATTAATGGCTTGTGAATAAGAAATCAGATCCTTCGTCTCTTCAGATTCTATTAAGTAAACAAATAATCATCAGAAATAGCAGATCTTCTTTGTCTTTGAGATCTTCATAAGGTTGATTCTTGTGGTGCTTCACTATCATTTTGATTTGTGATATTCTCATGATGGAGTTGGTGATCATTTATTAGGTTTTCCTCATGGTGAATAGGTTCAACAATGGAGTGATTCTCAATATCTTTTGAAATAACGGGTAAAAGGACGAGTACGCTTATTTCATTAATGATCACTTCTTGTTCTTTTGTACTCCCACTGGTTTCACCATTCTCATAGAATCTGGCAGTACCGATTTTAACAATTATCGTACTACGGTTAGAATAATAAAACCTATATCCTTTGGATTTGTCTGGATAACCAATAAAGTAACCTCTGACTGTCTTAAAGTTAAATTTCTTTTCATTTATATTGTAAAGTCTAGCTTCAGCTTGGCAACCCCAAATTTGAAGTGTCTTAAACTCGGTCTCCATCCTTCCCTAAGTTCAAAAGGAGTCTTTGGAACGATCTTACTTGAAACCCTATTTAAGATGTAAACAACTATTCGTAATTCATCCATCCATAAGGATATAGGTAAATTGACATGACTCATCATTGATCTAACCATTTCCATATATGTACGATTTTTCCTTTTAGCTACATCATTCTGCCATGGAGACCTAGGCATTGTGTATTGTGCAACAATTCCAAGTTTTTGGAGAAGTCTAGCGAAAGATCCAGAATGTTATCCTGTTTCATCATACCTTCCTTAGAATTCACCACCTCTATCATACCTAATAATTTTCACTTTTCTTTCCAATTCCCTTTCGAATTCAGTAATGAATACTTGTACAACATCCATAGACTGAGATTTTTCATAAAGATAGCAATAACGTGAATAATCATCGATAAAAGTGATGAAATATTTCTCTCCTCCAAAAGTTGGAACATCAAAGGTCCACAAATGTCTGTGTGTATTATTTCAAGAAGTTAGGTACTTCTAGTGGCTATTTTCTTTGTATTTTTCGTAGTTTTTCCTTTAATACAATCAACACAAGTTGTAATATTAGTAAAGTCTAGGTCCGGGAGGACACCATCTTTTACTAATCGTTTGATTCTTTCACTAGATATATGACCTAACATTTTATGCCACAGGGAGTAGGAGTCCTTTTTATGACTTACTTTTTGTTTCTTTATCATGCAAGGTGAGATGAATTTCAGTATCTTTATGTTTAAGATGGAGTTTATAAAGTCCATCAACTAAAATTTCATAACCAATAAGACTAATTTTTTTTAAAAAAGTGAAATTTGTCATTTCCTAATTCAAAAGAATATCCAAATTTATCAAGTGCGCTTACAGAAATCAAATTATGGGAAATAGACAGAGTTTGACATAAGTCTAACTAGTAACTGCTATCCAAAATAAGACAAAAAGTTCTAATAGTTTCAACTAGAGCTTTATCTTTATTCCCCATAAAAATAAAATTCTCACTTGGGTTTGTGGTTTGGATCGTAATGAATCCCTTTCTTTTCGAACCATGTTTTACGCTTAGCGCAATCTTCCTGGTAATGTCTAGGTTTCTGGCAGAGCTTGCAAGTGTCATCTTTCTTTTTCTTCTTGGATGATTAAGAAAGTTCATCAAATTTGGGTGGTCCCTTTTTATGGGTGAAATTGTTCGTTTTCCCGAATTGTTTTCTAACTCCTTGAGTGAAATGAGCAACTTTAATGCCTTGACCTTGTCTAGACTCCTCTTGAACCAGTTTGTAGTCAATTCATTCAAACTCTACTTTTCTGTAATAGTGTTATAATGAATTTTGAATGGTTCATACATAAGAGGTAAACTACTCAGGATGAATTGGACGAGAAATGCATCGTCCATAATCAATCCCAAATTCTTAAGTTTGGCAGCAATATTGATCATTTCAATGACATGAGCATTCATTGAGCGAGAACCATCAAACTTCATGGTTACAAGATTTGCCATAAGTTTTCCAGCAAGGGATTTATCTACAGTCTTGAACCGATCTTCAATGGTTTGCAAATATTCTTTTGCACTCTCAATTTTAGGTAGGGAGGTTTTGATGTTGGTATCTATTACCATTCTTAAGAACATTATGCTTAGTCGATTAGATCGTTCCCAATCATTATGAAGCTTATTTTCCTCAGGAGTACTTTTGTAAGTGAGTGGACTTGGCTTCTCTTTAAGGAGAGCTGTGTCCCATTCAAGTAACTCTAAAGAAAACTCAACTTGCTCTCTCCATTCTGAGTAGTTGGTTCCATTGAGTTTTATAATAGATGTAGCCATTGAGTTAAGAGTTGTAGCTATATTAACAGCAAATAGAGATTCAATAATTTAGGCTTTAAAAAAAATGCAATATTTTAGTATATAAACAACATAATTGTAGGTTCTTCTGTGGGTAGTCGCCTAAGATTATATATATATATATATTATACAATCTTTGATCTTTATATCTTAATGAACGTATCTATTGAACAATTTTCTTTATTATTGCTTAAATATATGAATTAATTCGTCTGTTGACGAATATTGATTCATGTATTTGATCAATATGTATTGTTCACATAAAGATGATGTTTATAAGAAAACCAAAGTTGAAATTTATGGAATAAACTTGTTGTTTAAACATCAATAAGTCATAACAATAATCTAACTATTTGATCTCCAAATAATAATATCATTGGAGAACACTAAATCATAAACATTAATAATTAAGATTTTCTTTTAAAATAAAAAATTGATAATGATAATAATAATAAAGAAATCTTAAACATAAAAAATATATAATTTGAAAGATAATAATATATGATTCAACTGTATAGTCTTTAGCTCTTTATGGTTCATATATCTTCATAAGTTTTCAAAAATCTTTTAATCTTCATAATATTAGAAATTTTAAATTACACATAATCACGATCAAACAAACGTGCCCAAAAATTGTGGAATTATAAAACACTCATTCAAGCCATAACAGTTGGATTGAGATTTGCTATAAAATGAAGTTTGTGATGAATCTATACATGTTGATTTGATTCAATTTATACAAATCACATAAATGAATAAACATGCATTCTAATATACCACATGTTAGATATTTTATGCATAACATGAATCCTAAGATCTTGAATAGCATGATTAGAATTTTAATAGGATTAAAATATACTTCCTGACATCGTGATTCCTTGACGCTTTTGATTTAACAAGAGTTGTTGATATTGAAGCTTTTTAAACAATTGCTTCGATGGAAAAAACTTGAATGAATTTTTCAAGCTATCTTAAGTCTTCTTTCTCTTTCACTTTTTCACATTTGAAATGGACAAATGTGTTCATATTTATAGGTAGAGGGAGGACTATTTTTCTTAATCCTTGAGTTTAGCCATCCATCAAGATTAAATTTATTAATTAAAGAGAAATAAATTTCATATCTCACAAACGTATATTCCATAAACGTATATCTCATAAAGGTACATCTCATAAACGTACTCATATTTCTCATAAGCATTTAACCATTCATAAGGGTTAAACTTAAAGAGACATAAATGAATTGAGAAATCAAACTCTTATTAAGGTTATTACAACATATCAATTTGAAAACATGTTTTCTTAACCGACCATGTTAACATCTTGAAACAAGCAACTAATCGAAACTCAAATCCAGGTTAACAACAAATCTAACTTCCCCTCAGAAGTGGCCAACCAACAACAACCTCAATGCTTGAAACAATACAACTACAAGCTCAACATTGAAACACTAAAAATCAACACTCTCTCTAAAGTTTTGAAACGATTGGAAAACAGATAGGTATAATAAGAAACCAATAACTTCCCTAGCAAGCCAATCCATTGAACACAAGTCCCAGAACACCATTTGAATCCATACAATGAATCTTAGTGTAGATGAACGAACTGGGCGACTAGTATGTCTTTCTACTCTCTAGAGGCAACTCGATCGAGCAATTCTCCTTGCTTTCCACGAATAACAAAATGCAAGCTCTATTCATTTTTCGACAGGGTCTAAAAGATCAACTAAACGATCAACAGAACTTAAACCACCTTAATTGCAACTATCAACTAACTCACTCAACTTGAAAACTCGACCAAGAAGGCATGGATTCACTAAACAGAACAACAACTCAACCAAGGTCTGAACACAGCTCAGAGCAGAAACTCTTAATTAAATAGAAACATGAGTGAACCAACTCCTAAAAATGAAGCATCAAGCTTGCCAACAACAACAACTACTAGAAGCCAATTGAAATACGGTGAACAAAAACGAAGTCCTAGCATCCAAACATCCAATTAATTCCAAGTTAACAGTTAAAACACTACTCAAACATTCTCATCACAAGACAACATTTCAACAATTGAGGTCATCGCACAAACCTCCAAATAATCAACTCGACAAAACCGAGGTCATTCCACTTGCCAACCAATAAGCCACCTCAAAGTCGGCGCTCCACCAACTAAGTGAACTTCTAGCAATCTATCAAAAAGTACGGAAATCCAAAACTTTTCCAACCATCAACATCGAACTAATGCGCGAAGACAACTTTTTGCTCAAAAGTAGAACACCAATCGTTGCGTTAGTAAATAAATGAAAACAAATCTAGAGAAAAGTTCAACAAACCAAAATTTCAACTCCAAATAAACAGACAAGGCAACTCTGCCTCAAAGTCAACACCAAAAGGCAACATACCTCGGCAATGTTGTTATGTTCCGTGATGTTCCATGGTCAACATGCAAAATGAAAACTACAAAACTAATTAAAAACATTTAAAAAAACCCATACACCAAACTACAAAAAAAAATGATTATAATAAATTTGTTTAATTGTAAAAGTGGAGTAAATTGAATAGAAAATGAAGAATGAATAGTCATAAAATATATATAGTATACTTAAAAAAAAAAAAATGGAAGAAATAAAGAAATATGTAAATAAAAATTTATGAAATCAAATTATTTTATTTTATTTTTTTTTTAAGTAGGAAATCATCTTTTTATTTAGCTTAAAAATACGATTTCATTCCATAATATAAAATAAGAAACAAATTTGAAAAATATATTATAATTAAGTTCTAGTTTGGATAATATAGTTACTTATTAGTCTAATAATATTATTTATAACATAAACACGTGCACTTAAAAAAAAAAAAAAACATTTGTACCGTATTATTTTATGAAAGATTACTAATTAAATATAGAATTTTAATTAATTTAGTTTATTTTTGTAAAAGGGAAAAAAAAAATATCAAAATTTGCTATAATGTCATTGCGTACTAAGTATCACTCAACTTTTTTATTTGGTATCAACTTAGACCCTAAACTAGGTTAAATGTTACAATACGGAATACTCTCATATATTCGATTTTCACTTGTGAAACAAAAAAGTGAAGTAATCGAAAGAGTAGGTGACGTGTTGGCTTGGTTTTTTTTTTTTTTTTTTTTTTAGTACAAGTTTGGGGGAAGGGAGATTACAAATACCAATTCTAGAGATCGAATCGTGACCGTGGAGTGGAAATGGATTAACTCCACGATCACGAGTTCGATTTTAAAAATTGATATTTGACTTTCATCTTATTTGAGAGCAATTGTACCCTCTATGTAGGGTTTGTAGTCCCGCTCTCCTCATTTGTAAAAAAAATAAACTAATAATAATAATAATAATGTACACTGGCTGATTTCAATTATATCATATTTTTTGCTATATTTTTAACCAATCAATTAGTTAGGATTAATTTATTACAATTGAATAATTAATTAGGTTAATTTAATGCATTATTATATATCAATTTTTATATTGACTAGTTAATTATAATTTAAAGAGTATAGTTATGCTTAATTATTTATTTTAATAATAAATAGATGTATTTACGAGAAAAATGAATGATGATAAAAGCAAAAGAAAGAAAAGGTTGAAAAAATCTCTTATTTTTACCGAATGGGCCAGTGGTGAAATGATTTCATTGTTTGGTTGTAAAAGAGTTCAACACCAGCATCACATGTTCGATTTCGAGAATTGGTATTTGTCCTCCTCCCAATATGTACCAAAAAAAAAAACCCTCTTATTTTTTGCAGGAGTAACAAACATTATGTATAGCATGGTAATAGCTTAGTAACAAGTCCGAAATGTGATTGAATTAAATAATAATAATAATAACTCATATTTTTGTAGGGCTATCAAACACCTCAACAAGCTGGTACCAAATTGAAGATTATGTATTCGAAGGATGGATCCAAGTTTTAGTTTTTGGAAGGCCGAACTATTGGTATAAAAGCATGATACAAAAAATTTCTTTGAAGTGTTAGATAGACTTCAGAGTGATGCACACTTATACATTAATAAATTTTTAGCGTCTAATCAGTTCATATGTTTTTTATCGAAAGGGTTGGTGGTCTGATGGTTTCATTATTTTGTGGAAATCTATTTAACATCAAAGTCACGAGTTTGATCCTGAAAATCGATATTTAACTCTCATTTATGTAAGAATAGTAGTGTTCTTTATGTAGGGTTTGTGGTCCCCTCTCCCAACTTGTATTTAAAAAAAAAACAAAAATCTTACACTTTTTAAAAAAATTGTCAAATAGGTCCCTAAATCTTAAAAATGTCGAATTAATCTTCTCTTAAATAATTAAGTATTAATCTAATTTAATAACATTTAAAAATATAAAAAAATTACACAAACTATTTCTGATAAGATTTCCTTACAAGGAAGCTTACATAGAAGTACTCCAATCCAATTGTATTCATTGTATACTTTCCCATCTTTTTTCCTAAAAAGTTTTTTAGTTTTTTTTTCTAAGAAAATAATCGGTAAGACACAGATAAAACTAAAATATATTTTTAGTAATTTAGTCAATATAGTGTTCGGTTAACTTCAAAAACATTTCTACCTTCTCGTCTTTTTTTAAAACAAAAAAATAATGGGCAATAACTATAATCATCAGAAGCTTGAGTTGTATTCCCCCTACTTTGCAAGTTTGTTATGTTTCCATTATTAACCCTTCACTAAAACACAGACGAGCCCATTAGACCAATAAATAAAAGAACAAGTTCAAAAAACTCTATTTCAATTCTCTACCTACCATGGAGATTTCATCACATACATATATATACATAGATACATATATGCATACATACATATATATACATGAGGGAGAGTGATAAAAATAGAATGTATCTCCATATAAATAAATTAGAATCAAATATGTTTTATACATTTTTCTTCTTGGATAATTTTAAGGGTGAAATAAGAGTTTTGGGAATGTGTGAAATAAATGCAAAAGCGACCCTCTTTCCTAAAGTTTCCATTATTAAAGTAGGGTTGAAATAGAATTGTCGACAAATTAAAATCCGTCACGCCATTATTTAGAATTAATGACAAAGCAAATATTTTTATTTAGGGATCAATTATGAAATGATATATTGTCCCCTAAATTTAATTATGGCAAACGAAAATGTGCCACGTGTCATTATTATAATTGTTTAATGATCAAATCCATGAATGATCAAGCTCGATGAAATGATAATTTGGGCTCGAAGCCCAATTTCTTTATAGAATCAGATTGGGCTAAAAAGGCACCTATCCATGAAGATGTTTGGATCCAAACTCACTTATTGGCTCAAACCCAAGTCATCAAGACATTTGGGCCCAAAGCCCATTCATTGGAACAAGCCTTTTGAAGTCCATGGAAAACTCTATAAATAGAGAGTTCCTTCTTCATTTGAGGGATCTCATAATTGAGAAAGAGACAGTGAAGCTTCATGAAGAAAAGACTTAAAGCCTATTTAGTCGATCATGAAGATCAAAACTGAAGAAAAGACTTAAAGTCTATTTAGTGGGACTTGAAGATCGAAGTTGAAGAAAAGACTTAAAGCCTATTAAGGCAGTCTTGTAGACTACAGTTCTCAAGAACTCCTTAAAGACTGAAGCTTCTAAATATTCTTGAAAAAAGAAGCTTCCATATATCCCTAAAGATCAAAGTTGCTGAATTTTGTGAAGATTATAAAACTTCTAAAAATTCATGAAGATTGATCCTACCGAACTCCTCTCACAAGCCGGAGAGCTTTAATAAGTTACAAACTGAAGAACTTTAATAAGCTACAAGCTGAAGAACTTCAATAAGCTACAAGCCAATAAACTTCAATCAGCTATATGCCAAAGAATTTCAATAAGCTTACAAGTTGAAGGCCTCCAAGAAGCTAAGAGTCAACATAGAGACTAAGCTACAAAAGCCCTCAAGATCAAGCTGCAAAGCTCTTGAGACAAATCATCATTGAGAACAAGTTGTGAAACCGTCAAGATAAATCATCATTGAGAACAAACTATAAAGCTCTTAAGACAGACAAACCTCGAGAACTAGTCCAAATCCCTCGAGATATTTGTATATAAGAGAAAAAGAATCAGAGGAACATATGAGAGATTGTACTCCACACTCACAAATATTCAAATCAATATAAATATAAATATTATTTACACGTATCTCGATTCAGTTTATCTGTCGAAATCTCGTGTGAAAAAATTGCCACGTCCAGTGGGACCATCTCTATCTCTCATCTTTTTCTCGTTTCTCCAGACACAAGTGGAATTATGTTGCCAAAATATTCTTCAACGATCACTAACATGAGCAACTCTTGCACAGGTTATCTTACTTATAGTTGCTCAAACCAACCCATGCTACAAGAAAGTCACACTCAAATTATATCGAGTGAAGTAAAAACACTGCCGGAGGCATCATTTAATGATAGATTTCTAGTTAGATGTAGCCCTCTATTCGATCTTGATTCTGGCATAGTGTCTGTCATGATGACGAAAAACAATAATATGGAAGAAATAAGGGAAAAATTGAATGAAAAAATCAAAACTTTGATGACAATGATTGATGAAAAGGATTCTCAAATCTCGTATTTAAAGATAAAAATAGAGAACCAGAATACCGTTCGATCAAGTTCAATTCCTTCAATAAATGGTTTCAACAAGTAAAAGAATGTTATGAAAGAGGATCAACTACAACCTTTAACTTCGATCACTACATTATCTGTTCAACAACTTCAGGATATGATAACAAACTCTATCAGAGCTCAGCAGGTCTTCTCAAAGTTCTCTTATATATTCAAAACCATATTCTAAGAGAATCGATTTAACAATGTCAATCAGCTACAAACACCAAAGTGATGGAAATGGAAATCCAAAGAAACATATTGCTCATTTCATCGAAACATGTGAAAATGATGGTACACGAAGAGATCTACTATCAAACAATTTCTCTGAACATTAAAGGGGAACGCATTTGACTAGTACACTGATCTGGAAAAAGAGTCGATTGATAGTTGGGAACAACTTGAAAAAGAGTTTCCCAATCGCTTCTATAACACAAGACGCATTGTGGGCATGTTCAAACTCACCAACACTAGACAACAAAAAGGTGAACTCGTCGTCAACTACATAAATCGTTGGAGAGCCACAAGTCTTGATTACAAAGATCGTCTCACCTAGTTATTTGTGGTCGAAATGTGCATTCAAGGTATGCATTGGGAACCTCTTTACATTTTTCATGGTATAAAACCTCGTACATTTTAAGAACTAGCAACTCGTGCCCACGATATGAAGCTAAGTATTGCTAGTCAAGGAAACCAAAATCTATTAGTCTTTAATATAGAAGAAGAAGAAACCATCATGGAGTGGCTCAATTGGTCAAAGAAGGTCATGTGGTGTATAAGGTGATGGGTTCAATCCATGGTGGCCTCCTACCGAGAAATTAATTTTCTACAGGTTTCCTTGGCATCCAAGTATTGTAGGGTTAGGCGGTATGTCCCATGACATTAGTCGAGGTGCACGAAAGTTGGCCCGAACAATCACGGATATATATAGAAGAATAACAACAAGGAAAAGAACAAGAAGACGTTGATGATGATGGCGGTGATGGTGATGGTGATAATGATAATGATGGTGACGATGACAAGGAAATAAAAGAAAACATATGATAATGATGGTGACAATGACAAGGAAATAAAAGAAAACATCGTTCAAGTTCAAAGGAAAGACAAAAACAAGTTTATCCTTTTTCAAATCCAAGAGAAAGGGAAACAAATATCGACAACCAGTGACATTAAAAAAACTCTTCCCAAGTAATTTCATTCCCATGACAAAAGAGGAAGAAGATTTTTCAAGTTCATATTGCTTCAACAACCAAGAAGTCAATGATGGAAAAGAAGTCTAACAAAAAACTTATGACTTTGAAATCAACAAACCTTTAACTATTCGACCTTCGGTTTTCCAAAGGATGAGTATGGTCGCAACAAAGGAAGAAATTCAATATTTAACTTCTATCTCCACTTGACCTACAGTATTCTAAAGGCTAAGTAATTCCACAAAAAAGAGAGATAACCCTTCAATATTTATTTTATATTGACTCAAAATAACAAGTTGTCAACAAGAAAAGATGGTCAACGCCTCCGAAGCATATCTATTTGATGAAGTGAACTTCATTAAAGGGGAAGAAGAGTATTATCATCACAATAAATCCTACAAATGAGGGATTCAATCAAGGTAACAATGAAAACATATAAATGTGATACTCATAGCAAGAGCATAAACTACATGGTACTTCTTAACGCAAGAGTATAAACTACATTTTGCTCCAAATTGCAAGAGCCTAAACCGCATGATGCCCCTGGCCCACATGATCTTAAAAGGTGAACAGTAGAAGGAAAAAAAAAATCAATTGAACTACGTCCATGACTTGATCCCTTTCACTCAAACGTAAGCAACTTAAAGGGGAAAAAAATCTTTAAGCTTTGTCTCTTCTTCTAAAAATTTCTACCCATGAAATAGAAGATTTCAAGTTGGATGCATACGCTGAAATTTTGCTCTCACTATATTCAAGTTTTATTCTTCTCCCAACTTTAGTGACTCTATCAATTGAATTCCAAAATAAGTTTGTCGATTGAAATCCCAAGATAATGCTGGTCTCATTGCTTCAATTCAAATATAAGTTCAAAGATTTCTCACTTCAAATTTCAAGATAGGTTCGCTACCGTCATTGCTTCAAATTCAAATATAAGTTGAATGGTTTTTCCGCTCTGAATCCCGAAATAAGTTTGATTGGTTTGTTCCATCAACTTCAAAGAGAAATCTGATGTATTCATCGTCGAAGAAAAGTTTGAGGTAATCATCGCTACATCGTTTTAAACAAGTTTGGTCAATTCTTCGCTTCTTGGAAAATATTATTGAGGACCTCTTATTTTATCCCCAAATTATGCGAATTATATTTGATGAATTCATTACTTTCTTTCAAAAGAGAGATTGTTTTATTCTCTTCAAGAATATTGAAATCATCTAGCTTTTTTTATTTAAAATATTGAGATTCACATCACTTTCTTTAAAATATTGAAATTGTCGCGCTCTCTAAAATAGTGAGATCATCATGCTCATCTCTAAAGTATTGAGATTGCATTGCTCTCTTCTAAAGTATTGAAGTCGTTGCACTTTCTCCAACACACTAGTAGAAAATGAAGAAAAGATGGCGGGCAAAGGTCTCCATCTATAAAAAAAGATGACGAGCCCGAGCCCGCCATCATTTTCCCTATCATCAAATGGAAAAGATGGCAGACACCTTTTATGTTGAACGGGCCCGTCATCTTTCCCATTTGGTGACGAACAAAAATGATTGTCATTGAAGCTCTTTGATGACAGGTTTGCCCATCATCTTTTGTACCTGTCTTTAAAACTTTTGTTCCGTATGTTTAAAAAATAATCTGCGAGCAAGTTGGTCACATCATATAGGATCTCAAATACTATTATGATCTCAAAAATTCTGGAACTTCTTTTTATTTTCTTGGGGAAAAAGTAGGTAGAGAAGAATGGAAGAAGATTAT
This sequence comes from Sechiopsis laciniata, assembly GCA_037833695.1. NCBI lineage: Eukaryota > Viridiplantae > Streptophyta > Magnoliopsida > Cucurbitales > Cucurbitaceae > Sechiopsis > Sechiopsis laciniata. The sequence continues at coordinate 5,439,349 of JBBMKA010000009.1, read as the reverse complement.
TTTCTATTATGCGTTCGTGTCTGGATTTCATGAAAAACTTCAATACTTGGAGCTTTATGTTGTTCTCATTGACACTTTCTTTGATTTGTGTATTTTGAGCTTTTGTATTCAACCCATTCATCTTCTTTGTCAATGCACTCTTGAACCCTTCTCTCATAAACAAATTCAAACACTCCAGAATGCTTCTCATGTTCTTCATTTTCAAATATTTTTCTATACAAAAAATCATCATGAAAACAACTCCCAACTTTGTCTCCACCCCATGAAAATCAACAAACTCAGTAATATTTACAGACATAATGCATTAAAAATATAATCTAAACCAAAGATAAAATTAATAAGGAAAATCACTCTCAAGCACAACGAAACTAACAGATTAGCAACCTCCGCCCTAAAATCACAATCTTAAACAAACTATAGTTGAACACAACAAGAATAAAACATCTCAAAAACTTCAAAAAAAAAAAAAAAAAAAACTAAAATGAAAAAACAAAATGGTTGCCATTTTTCATAATGAGATCAAAACGAAAATGGCATTCACCAAAAGGTGAATGGAAGTATAGATACAAGGAGTTGAGGTTGATGAATCATAAAAGGTGAAAAGGAGAAGTGGATGAAGGAGTAGAGAGAGGCATTACTCCATGTTCTTTTCACCTTTTATACCTAAGAAGATGAAGAAGTAGAAGAAGATGAAGGTGAAAAGGAAAAGAAGATGAAAGAGTAAAGATGAAGGAGAAGAAGAAGGAGTAAAGATGAAGGAGAAGAAGAAGATGAAGGTTTTAGGGTTTTTAGTCTTAGTGAGAAGTTTGAAACTAAAAAAGTGGGGGAAATGAAAAGTAAAACGTGCTAATAGAAAATTAAACTATAGACCTCGGTCACTTTAAGATGACAGACACTTTTAATAATGGGGTCATTAAAAGCGTCCGTCATCATATGTCTGCATTTTTTTTTAAAAAGTATGCCAGTTTTTTTTAAATGTTTTTAGATAGCCCGTCATCTATGCCTTGAATTGTAGTGAAAATATAGAGATCATTAAGCTCTGATGGTGCTCCATTCGCCCATTATACTTGATCTAGATCGATGGTGGTGGGTCTTCGCTGCTCCCTCCATTATAGATTCGAATGGGTCTTTGCTATACCGTCCATTACATATTCGAATGGATCTTGGCAGCTCCCTCCATCTCAGAATTGTATTAGGGCGACTCGTCGCTCTATCTCCAAGTTATATCGAGGGGGCTTATTGCTTTATGTAGCGGTAAAGAAAGTTGATGAAAAAATTGCCTCCATTTGGTTCAAGCTTCGTCTAAAGAAAAAAGAAAGGGAAAGTTGTAGCAATGTTGAAAAAGAAAAAAAAAAATTGTTGTAAATGTGCAATACAAAGGAATAGGCCGATTGAAAAAAATACATGGTTCATCAGCGAATGCAATAAAAAGAGAGAGAGAGGGCTTGTTTTGAAATCTTGTGTTGAAAAAAAAGGGTTTTGATAAAAGTTTTTGAAATTCTTACGGGTAAATGAAGCTTAAAAACAAAAAGGCAAAAAAAAATAATAATAAAAACTGGAAGTAACTTTTATATATTTACTACAGGAAGTTTCTCGATCTGTATTTAATCAACCAAATTCAAATCTACAAATTGAAAGCAAGAATTAGTAATTGGTTGAATACACCATTGACCAAAACTAATAGCAAACTCCAAGTTGCCAAGATCTGTACAAGCCCTTGAATTCTTTCAAATTCCTTTTTTTTTTTTTTTTTGTGGACAACAATCATTCACTCATGCAATAGATGGCAGCACCTTGTTCAAATTATTATTGAAAAAACAAAATCTTCAACAATGGCAGCAGGCATTGTACAAAATTACTCAGGAAGGTGGAAAATTATGGCGGCACCACAACTTACTATGTTATGATTGTTTGCATCGAATAGAGCAGGGTCGCAGCTAAAAGAGATTGAAAATAACAATAATAACGATGAGAAAGAAGAGAAAGAACGACACAAAAATTTTACGAGAAAAGCCCCTAAACAAATTAAGGTAAAAACCACGGGTAAGGATAGAAGAACTTTATTATAAAAAATAGGAGTTACAAACCTTCTCGCTACAAGGAAACAAGAAGCTTTCTTACAAGGAGAACACTCTCTATTTTTATCTCACAACCTCACTTTAGATGTGGGATGTCTTAGGATGATTTTGGGATGGTTTGTCAACAATGGGCACCGACCTATTTATAGTACTCATGGACTTGGACTCCAAGTAACATTCAATGGTCCAAATTTTGCCTTGGTGATCAAGTAAAATATATGGCTAGGATTTTGCCACAACTTGGCTTTGGACAAAGTAAAAATCAAGATTTTTCATGAGAAATAAATATCTAGATTTTTCTTTGTCCATAGAGGGAAATCTAGAGTTTTCTTTGGCCCATAGTTTCTAGATTCTTTTTTGGGCCTTAATATTTAACAATCTCCCACTTGGAGATTTGATTGATCCATCAATAAATCTCCACACCATTCTTTCTTCCTTGCCATCTCCACGTTGCTTATGTTTTTGCTAGGCCATTGGCAGATCGACACTACTCAAACTTGTCAGCATTGACTGCCTTGGTCAGATAATCTGCTAGGTTTTCTTTTGTATCAATTTTTTGCATATCCACTGTTCCTTCTTCCACTTTCTCACGAACGAAGCGGTACTGCACTCGAATATGTTTTGACTTGGAATGGAAAGCTGGATTCTTTGCAAGATACAAGACACTCTGACTGTCACTAAATAAAGAAATATTTTTCTGCTCGTGCCCGAATTCATCCATTAACATTTTTAACTATACTGCCTCTTTACTAGCTTATTTAGCCGCATCATACTCTGCTTTCGTTTTTTATGTAGTCATAACCAATTGGAGTTTTGAAACCCAACTTATAGCTCCGCTAGCAAGAGTGAACACATATTCGGTGGTGGATTTTCTTTTATCAAGATCACCTGCATAATCTGAGTCAACATATCGTCTGATAATAAAGTCTAATCCTCCATAACATAATGCAACATCTATTGATCCTTTAGTGTATCTAAGGATCCTTTTAATAGCATTCCAATGCTCTCGACCCGAATTCGCCATGTACCGACTAACTACTCCCACTGCATGTGCAATGTCTGGTATGGTACAAATCATGGCGAACATTAAACTTCCCACAGCCAATGCATACGGTACTCAAGACATCTTCATCTTCTCTACTTCACTGCTAAGGCACATACTAGAGGATAATTTGAAATTAACAGAAAGAGAGGTAGAAATTGGCTTACAGTCTTCCATGTTGAAGCGTCACAAGGCTTTTTTCAAATAGTTCCTCTGGGATAGCCAAATCTTTCTGTTATTTCTGTCTCGGTGAATTTGCATCCCCAGAATCTTATTTGTTGGTCCCAAGTCCTTCATTTCAAACTCTCTAGCCAACTGAGCCTTCAATTCTTCAATACGATCTTTGTTAGGGCCTGCTACCAACATGTCGTCAACATACAACAGCAAG
>JBBMKA010000009.1:5418576-5435741 GCA_037833695.1 Sechiopsis laciniata | reverse complement strand
TATATCTATATATTTTAATTATAATCTTTCTTGATTTAAATTTTTAAATTTAATTTTTTTTAAATATAATTTATTTTGATCATTATTGTTGCAAATATTAAGCATAAGTATTTGAACTTTTTATTTTTTTATTTGATAATTTTATTGATAAAAATGTATTAAATTTCATTTAATTTAAATAATAAATTAATCTAAATAAATTTAAATTCATATTTTATTAATAATAAAAGATATAATGAATTATAATTATTATATAAAAATATTATTGATTATCAATTTTTTAAATCTCTTTATTTCTCTTCTCATCCTACCAAACACAAATTTACTATCACTTTTCTTCTCTTCTCTTTCCACCAAACATCAATTTTTTTATCACTTTCCTTCCTATCTCACCAAACACTAATTTATTCTCACTTTCCTTCATTTCCCTTCCTTTCTCATCACTTCCCTTCCCACCCTAGCCAAACATGTCTTTAGAATTATTGTATTCCACCAAAATAAAGTATATAAAAATGTTTTTAGATTATCTCAGAAATAATGTTTTAAAAGAATGTATGCATTTTGTTTAAATAAAAGTATGCATTCAGAAATTTTGATGAATAATATGTCGATTCTTAAATTTGATGAATAATAAAGTCAATATTTATTAATATATATTTTTGTATGACAAATTTATTGTCGAAAAAATCAAGTATATAAATAATTGTAAATATTATTTTAAGATATTGTATATTTAAAATAATAATAATCATATCATTTTAAAATAAAAAGATAAATATAAATAGTGTATAATAATCAAATATAATTCAATAAGTTATGATTATAAACTTAACCTTTAATCTCAATTTTCAACACAATATCATTTAAATTGAATGTTGTAAAATATTAAAATACATTTTTTCCCTAACACATACAAATCTATAAATAATTACAAATATTGATTGAATAACATGATATATCAAAGAAATAAATGATAAATAATTTCTTTTAAAGAAAAGAGATACAAATAAATATAATATAGTATATAAAATAGTCATACACGTTAAATAAATGAGTTCGTTAACGATATTAACGGTAATTCTTAATTTAAGAGATTATTCAGGTTCGAGTGAAAAAAAATGTAGTAAATTAAAATGTTAACGAAAAATTTAAAAATGATTAAATAATTAAATACTACAATAAAAATGTAATTATTAAAATATTTAAAAAAAAAAAAAAAAACTTCCCAACTCTTGTTTTCCCATTCCATCCCTTCCTCCTTCTCTCTTTCCCCATCCCAAACATGGAATTGGTTAATTTTTCATCCCTTCCCAATCCATTCTCTCTCTTCAAATTTGTCAATTAGTTTTGATTTTATATTATAGATAGAAATATTTTGTCATTTTTTATTATACATGCAAAATCTCATAATTAATGAACAATGAGTTTTTACAACTCATTTTCAAACAATTACAACCAAATGAATTATTGTAATCACTAAAAAATAATCACTCATTTTTAATTATTCATTTTTAACTACTCAAAATAATCATTCATTTTTAAGCACTCATCTCTAATCATTATTGTCTAATCAATTATTTCTAACTATTCATTTCTAACCCTTCAATCTAATCACTCATTTTTTATAACATCCAAACGAGCAATTGTTTACAACTCCTCTACAAAAATCATCATCCAAGCGAGTTATTACTAAAACTTAACTTTCTAATCACTTATAATCGCTCTATAATTTCACATCCAAACACCATCGGATATTATCATTTTAATTTCTTTAAAAAGGAAGGAAATGTATAAAAATTTCCCAACTTTCACTCTAAAAATTGTGTCCAATCATCTCCGTCTCTTCAACCCCATTTTTTCAACCTCCTTTTCAATTCTCTTTCGTTCTTTCTCAAGATTTTGGCTTCCATTTTTTTTCTCTTAAAATTTCTTGAAGCCATCTTCTTCTCCATACCACCAGAAAGTCGATTTCTATCCAAGCTTTTCAGAATCTTTTGTCTGATACAGTTTGTTTTTTTTTTCTTGGTTCTCCTATGTTTTTCATGAACACTAATGATAGTGACTATCGACTTCGTCTCACATTTTCAGATTTTTATCCGTACTCATAACTCTTTCGGCTCCCAACAAATGAAGGAATCGTCTGCAACTCGAGCTCTATTGGATGACGACTGCATTTGAGAGGCAACAACTTTATTTAAAAACTGTAAATCAAAATCAATTGCAATAGGATATTCCATAGATACTACCTTCATTTAGTTAAGGGAGTTGAATTAATCAATGTAATCTTAATAACACCCTAAGCATAAATACGGTATTAATATCCGTAACAGAAACTTGTTACAAATCTATTATAAATAACTTCTATATAAGGAATCTGTTATCAGCAGTAGTTTAGAAGTTTGAGTAGCAGTTTACATAATTCATATTGTAGATTAGAGTTGCAAGAATCTTTCCTTTGTATTCTTGAAACTCTAGTAAATCTATTTGAATCTTGCTCTTCATAGTGAATGTAAGCTGATTTTAGCTGAACCACTCTACACCTTGTGTAAACTCTATCCCTTTTCATTCTCTTTACTTTCCAGCAAGTTATTGTGTGTATTTCTCTATATTATTATTTTACCAAAAGATAGAAAGAGAGAAAGAAAAAAGAAGTTAAATGAAGAAAGAGAGATTTTGTCAACATCGTTTATATGCGTGCTACTGCTCACAATTGGTTTGATCGATTTCACATTTCTACAAGAGAGGAGCCAAGAGAGAAATCATATCTCCTCGTTTGTGTGGGCTTTGGACTTTCTCAAACTCCAGCAAATCTCGACAAAAATGAACCCTAATTTGAAGATAAAATTATTCACAAAATACCCTTCAATTGTGTTTTATAATACAATATTATTCGTATTAATAATTAATACAATATTGATGGATTTTTATTATAGGAGATAGAACTTCCACAAAATATATTTTGGGTATTATAATAATACGGTCCTGCATACGGTCTAAATACAATTTATTATACCTAGGTACTGATATTATGTATAAAAAAAAGTAACAAATACGATATTTAAGGTTTAAATAAATCCACATATTTGTTATACAAGAAAAGTCCATAAAATACAGATTGGGTATTATAAATAATACGACTCTTATCGTTCCCTATTGACTTAATATTGTTATTAAGTATGGAGATGTGCCTATTCACAATATTTATGTTGTATTGAACAATAATATAGTCCTCTAATACACCTTAAAAACTAGTGTATTTATTATTGATTCTAGAATTAATAATAAGGATTTAACATTACCATAGAGTAGTGTTCTAATAAAATATTAATACTATTTTTATAAGATTATTAATATTGTTATTAGGTATATGAATGAGCATATTCAAGGTATTTATGTGAAATATAATATTTATTTGTATTTGTGATTAAAACGATATCTATTAGTAATAGAATACGTTAGTTAGAAATAACGACGAAAATTAAGGTTTTGATATGGTTTTTGCCCTCAACTACTGTGAATAACAGTGAGAGAAAAATAGTGCAAAACTTGTGTTTCGATCGTCGAATCTTGAATGTCTTCGGTCTATTCTTCTATTACACCGTTGAATGCACACCGAATAAATTCAAAAAAATTATTGAAAATACGTCGAAAAATGTAAGAAAATAGTAAGAAGAAATAATTCTCACTAAGGGCGATTTTCAAAGAACTAAGATAATAACAAGAGTGTGCATATTGGTCATCAGAAATTATCGTTGATTGGTTTATAAAAAACTGCGACAACAATACAGTATGAGGGGTTGATTTTTCTTTCCTTGGAAATAATAATGCTTTTTTCGGGAGAAATGAAGGAGGGAGAAGAAAAATAATTTTGGAATTTTCTATTTTAGGAAAATAGTTGAATAATTAAGGAAAAAAAATAATATATTGGATTTTCTATTTTAGGAGCATTGGTCGCTTCATCATACAGACACAAATTTGATGGTCTTCACTGCTCCCTTCAATCAAATTTATTGGTCCCTCCGATCAAATGTATTAGGACTGATCTGCTGCTCCTTCCAATCAAATATATTGAGTCTTCGTTGCTCCCTCCGATAAAAAATTCCAAGTTTTCTATATCATCTCTATCAATAAAGTATTTGAATCCAAGTGATTTATTATTTTTGTTTTTGAAGTTTAAGCTTGATTTCGTTCAAATTCTCTACCAATGATGTCATATTCTCTTAATAAATTATTTGAATCCTTAACTAAATTTCAAAAACCAAAACAAATTTTATTTTTTTTAGTTTCAAATTTAAGTTTTTTTTTTTTTTTTTTTTAATTTTAAATGTAGGTAGTCTAGATATTAAAGTTAAAAAAAGAAAAAAAAAAGAAAAAAAAAGGGAATAGTTGTTATAGATTAAATTTTCAAAAACAAAAATAAAAAAACTAAATAATTATTAAACTAAATGCAAATAAGCGCAGGAAAAGGAACTAGATTGAGAAGCTTAAAGATTATAATGGAACTTGGGTCGAGGGTGACACTGGCATTGGTCATATTGCTCTTGATTATTTCTCCAACATTTTTAAAGGCCAGGATGATTCTTGTGGTGGCATGTCGGCTGTACTGGAAGGGGTGGAGAGAGTGATCACCGAAGTTGATAATGTGATTCTCGATGGCCGTTTTTCTAGGAACGAAGTGGAGGGTGCTTTAAAAAGTATGAGCCCTTCTAGGCTCCAGAGTCTGATGGTTCTAATGTAATGTTTTTTTAAAAGTACTGGAATATTGTGGGGTATGAGGTGGTGAAAATGTGTTTGGGTGTGTTGAATGAAAATGTGAATATAGGGTCGTTAAAGAATACGTTCATTGCCCTGATTCCAAAAATCCAAAACCCCAAAAAAATGGAAAATTTTAGGCCGATTAGCCTGTGCAATACCATTTACAAAATCATTGCAAAAATATTAGCTAATCGGATGAAGCCCTTGCTCAATAAGATAATTTCCCCTATGCAGGCGGCGTTTGTTCCTGGGAGATTAATTTCGGATATTGTGTTGGTGGGCTTTGAGTGTATTCATGCGATCAATCAGAAAAGGAAGAGTAAGAATGGTTATGTGGCTCTTAAGTTGGACATGAGCAAAGCGTATGACAGGGTAAGCTGGTCTTTTATTCTTAAAATGATGAAAAAGTTGGGTTTTAATGATAGCTGGATCCAAAAAATCCAAGCTTGTATTTCTTCTGTTCATTTTGCAGTGTTGATCAATGGCTCCCCTATTGAGGGAATTGCTCCTAGGAGAGGCTTGGGCAAGGAGATCCCCTATCGCCTTATCTGTTCCTGATTTGAGCCGAGGGGCTGTCAACGCATCTTAACAGGGGAGAGCAGCTAAACTGGTTTTCTGGCTTGAAAATTAATAAGTTTTGCCCTTCAATTTCTCATTTATTTTTCGCTGATGATAGTCTTCTTTTTTTCAAGGCGAATGGTTCGGAGTGCCTTCAAATTAAAATTTTTTTTGGACGAGTATGGAAAGGCTTCGGGCCAGGTTATCAATTTGGAGAAGTCGTCTATGTTGGTTAGTAAGAATGTGAAGGGTCATGTTAGGGAGGATTCGAATAGAATTCTGGGCGTTAAGGTGGACGATAACTTAGGGCTTTATTTAGGGATGCCTTCTAGAATTGTAAAAACAAAAAAGTTTTATCTGGCTCGGTGGCCTCAAAGGTGAGATCTTGCCTTCAGAGGTGGAAGGGAAATTTGTTGTCGAAGGGTGGGAAGGAAATCCTTATTAAGGCGGTGGCCCAATGTTTTAAAAAGCGCAAGGCGCACTAAGGCGCAATGGCCCTCTAGAGCCTGAGGCGCAAGGCGCACCAAAAGGCGAGAGCTTTTTTACTTAAGGTGTACTATAAAAAAACACAAAAAATTATATATGTGTGTGTATACACAATAAAAACACTTTTTTTTTTTTTTACATAAATGAAGTTTTAACCACGAATAATATATAAAACATACATAATATTCAAATATCAACCTTCACGCGCTTCGAATGACTAGTACGGGGATCTAAAACACAAAAAAATACAAAAGAAATTTAAAAATCCCACGAGGCGCGTCCATTTTGGCGCCCGGGGCTTCACGTAAGGCACCATAAGGCCCGAGCCTTATTACACGCACCTCGTCTGGGACAAGCGAGGCGCAAAAGGTGGGACTTGAGCCCAGGCTCGCCTGGGCGCGCCTTTTAAAACACTGCGGTGGCCCAGGCAATTTCGACTTATACTATGAGTTATTTTAGGTGACCTAAAGGTATTGGGAAGAGATTGATCGGGCTTGCGCTAATTTTTGGTGGGGCTATGATGGGGATCGGAAAAAAATGCATTGGGCTAGTTGGGTAAAGCTTTGGAATAGTAAGGAGAAGGGAGAGCTTGGCTTTAGGAGTATAAGCTTGTTTAACCAGGCCATGCTCGCCAAGCAAAGTTGGCAGATTCTTCGTCACCCCGATAGTTTGGTGGCCCGTGTGTTCAGAGGTAAGTACTTTCGTAATGGTGATTTTTGGGTGCCCGGATTGAGAATTCTCCCTCGCTTGTTTGGAGGAGCATTCTGTGGGGCAGGGAGCTTTTTCAAAAGGGCTATCGTTGGAGGGTTGGGAACGGAGAAGAATTGTTATGGGTAGAGACCCTTGGTTTTTTGCTTGTAGTGTGGTTGGTCCTTCAAAGGATCTTTTGGTTGCCAATTTGATTGATGGGAATGGGCGTTGGGATTCCAACTTAGTCGAAACTGTTTTCTTTGTTGAGGAGGTTAATATTATAATCCTGAGCACTCTGTTGGGATCCTGGCCTAAAGAAGATGAAATTATTTGGAATTATAGTCAGAATGGGTTGTTTAGTGTTAAACGAGTTTATCACTTGGCTATGAATGTGTCTCGATCCTCCGAGGCCTCTACCTTTGACAGGTCCTCGTCAAAAAATCTTTGGAAGTCCTTTTGGAAGGTTGAGGTGGCTCCTAAAATTAAGGTGGGAGCTTGGAATGTTTTGAATAACTTGATTCCCATCAAGGTGAACATTCAAGCCAAAGGGATTGATACTGCTGGGTTTGTATTATGTGTGGGAGGGCTCTGGAATCCAACTTACTTGTGATTAAAGATTGCAAATTAGCAGTTATGGCATGGGACTTTTTTTTCCTTATATTTCTAACTTTGTTTCTTTTTTCAGGGGGGTTGACTTGGAAGTGAGTTTCTAGCATGGGCTTTGTTCTAAGATTCCTCGAGGTGATCTTATTAAAGCTTTAATTGTGATTTGGCAATTATGGAATAACCGAAATTCTGTACTTCATAGCAATTCTAAGGCTGATAAAAATATATTGTTGCTTCAAATTTCTAATGCAATTTCCATACATGGCTCCTCTGTGCTTGTAAGTATTGATGCTCCTTCGTCTAATTATAGGAACGTGGCGAGTTGTTTGAGGTGGTCTCCCCTATTGATGGTCATTGGAAGCTGAATGTTGATGGGTCATGGCATGCTGATAGTGGTTGCGGCGGAGCAGGTTGGATTGTGAGGGACTGCTCGGGGGTGCCTAAATTGATTGGTTCGAAGGGAGGGTTTAAAGCGTCATCTGCAAAATAGATAAAAGGTTTGGCTATTAGGGAAGGGCTCCAGCGTTTATTGGATAGTGGTCCTGATACTCTTCCCCCAATCTTGGTGGAATCTGATTCTAGCACTGTTAATCTAGTTAATGGTATCAGCTCTGTGTTAGCTGATATTCAGGATATGATTCCTCTGTTTAGGAATATCTCCTTCTGTTTAGCAGGCGAGAGTGTAATCGTGTGGTGGATTTGTTGGCCAAGCGGTGCTCGCCCTCGAGTTCTTTGGTTTGTAGTTCTTTTGTATTCTCTGTTGTTCAGGATTGGGATTTGTTTTTTAGTAGGGGGAATCTCCCCCTGCTGTTGCCTCTGTGGTGATGTTGGAGCGGGTTTGCTCGGGTGTTTAATTTTTAATGAAGTTTCTGTGTGTTTGAAAAAAAAAAAAAAAAAACTAGATGCAAAGAATTAAAATATGATCTAAATAGTTATTAAACAAAACCTTAGTTTAAGAAAAAAAATCTAAAGCTTATGAAACTCAAATCAAAATCTTGCCGAGGTAGGATGCACAACAAAATGACATTTTTTCGTATCCCTCGAACAATTATCAAAATTTGATCGAAATTTAGGTAGATTCGGAATAACCTATATAATGATTAGATTCTTCAACTTAATAGTAAATTTGCAATCAAGCCAATTTAAGGGTTATACGAGTGTGAGAAAGAGACTGAAAAATGGCTAATTGAAAATGGGAAGGGTTTGGGTGCAGCCATGGCTGCACACCCTTGATAACCACACACAAAGAGAGAGAAAAAAAAATTGTGGCTCTGAGAATGCCACATCAGCGGGTGCAGCCATGGCTGCACCCAAACCTGTCCCATTGAAAATTTGATGTGATGGAAGCTAATATGTTGGTAGGTGCTAATATTTTGGAACCATTTGGAAAAATGGAAATCAAATGATTGCACATTTTAATTCAGAGTATAGTATAATTATAAAAACGATCATATAATTTTAATTTTAAATTATATTTATGAAATTCAAAGAACAATATTTTTATAGAATCATTACTAAATTAGTAGAATACTGCCATAAATTTCAAAGTATATTTAATAAAAAATATATATATGTTTCTAGCTATGAATAAACATATTTAATATTTTCTAATTCAAATCGATAATATAAAGTTATTTAAAAGGGTAAATTTATGTCTACGCGTTTTTTTATTTTCATTTCATGCCTAAATATTATCATAGATATTAATTAGTTTTTATTAATTTGTTTTAAAATTTTCATTTCATCTTTTAAATTAGTTTAGGTACAAAAAAAGAAAAAAGAAAAAAAGAATTAAGTATATATATTTGAAATCTAGAGAATATCTTGATCTCCGCGAACAACTCGAAACAAAACAACACAAAAGATGAAAAACTCTAAATTAATTGAACTATAAAAAGGATCTTGGACCATTTTGAAAAGATATTTTTGCATAAAGAAATTATAGATCCCAATATAAAAAACAAGTAGTTAGTCAGCATTACAATGGTTGGCTGTGAAGAAATTTTGAAGGTTAACTTTATCAAACATAGTAACCATTTAATAACAACAACACACCAAAATAGAAAGTAGAGAGTTTTAAAAATCTAGAGGAAGCAAGACTGTTTCAAAAATAATGCTCACATCCATAATTAGATAATAAATTATTTATCAATTAGCCCATCCTTTAACCACATTAATTAAAAGACACAAAGAAATAATATCTCATAATAAGGTACCCCATCAACCGAATTTGTAACAACAATAATAAAAATAAATATAAACTTTAGTAAGCCTCAAAAGTGTTGCCACTTTTATGAAATTTTGATTGTCCAAAAGTTGTCCAATCATCAAATAACCTCCTTGGAAATTTTCATGGTGATTAGAGATGCCCATTTATAGCCACGAAATCAAGACTCGTGAGGATCGCTTCTAATAGGGCGGGAATCCACGTTTAGGTGAGAAATGGAGTAAGTGGGGATAAAAAAAAATTCTACAAATTATAATGGAGAGGAAGAATGTATTTCCCTTCTCATTTTTTGTTCAATTTATATTTTCTATTATTTTATTATACATTTATATATCCAATTGTTTTAGAAATATTTGTATGAATTAATATTTTCATTACTTAATTAACTATTTAATTGAAAATTAATAAACATTTTTCATGAAAAAGTTGATTAAAAAGTTTGTAAAATTAAAAAAAAAAAAAGTTAAATGAAGAATAATTTATGACAGGAAACTCAATTCTTATAAATTCTTCGAGGGAAACTCTGCCCTTCATTCCCTGCAAAGCTTAATGAAAATTTTACGGAGATGTTAATTAAAATTTGGTGGATATGGAGAAGATAAAGTTATCCTCATTTTTGCCCGTTACGAGGGCATCTTTAACGATGATCCATACAGCTAAATATCAAAATATGAATAATAGTAAGAGACTTAATTTTTTTTTAAAACCAAATGACAAATAAACGGCTTAAATGTTACTCAAATATAAATGAAGTTTTCTTTAAAACATTTTTTCCTTGGATTGGGAACACATTTAATGCAATTCATTAATTAAGAACTACAATAATGAACAATTAAATAGGTTCAAGTCAATTGGGTAAATCTCAACTACCAAAGATATTTTGATTAATTATTTGAGCATTTAACCGTAATTAGTATGGATAAAGTGGACTATGATTTGATTCACCAAAGCTCATCTAAAAAATTCAATCACCAAGTGCCGAAAATAGTTATCAAATCTATTTTCTTGAGGTTCTATTACTTTTTTTACGTTAAGACCATTATACGAAAGACTTCTCTTTTTTATAAAATGTTCTTTATTCTTCATTTCTTTTTTGGTCGGTCACAACTCAAATTGTGGGTCGAGTTCAAGTCAATTTTCAAGAGTATTCTCCCTCTGTTTTGTTTATTTGATTAATGAAAGTTGTTTTGTTTTTTAAAAAAAACACCAAAACACATTTCAAAAGAAAAAAAAAAGAAAAAAAATCAGAACGCAGTTGATGTTTGATCTAGTTAATTATTATATAGTTAAAAAAAAATAAAATCTAATTAATTATTATATTATAGCCCTTAAATTAAAATTCATAATTAATAAGTTGGGAAATGACTGGGAAAACAACTTTTAGGCCACATATAATTAATAATCGTTTAGAGTTAAATTTTATTTTATTTTTTTTAAATTCATATTTTACCTCTCTCCTTAACAAAAAGATTGAATCTATAATCGAATTGATTGAAGTCTATCAATGAAATTGAAGACTATTAGCAAAATGATTGAATCTATCACTTGAAAATAGATTAAAGAGTGGATATTTCGATCATTTTACTATGATCATTCCATTTTTCAAGTATTTTAAAAAAATGCTATTGATGATATTTTTTTGTTTCTTTTTATACATATAAAATTTCCTAATAAGTTAGTAGATTAGGGAATGTATATAATAATAAACATATACATTGTTAGTAAAAAAAAAAAATTATATTCTATGAAGATAGTTCATTCGAAAGTTTTAATAATATATGAGTAATTATTTAAATCACTAATTATTTGTTTTCTATTTTATATTAAAATGGTATCTATTTACTGATATTTTAAATTTAAATTTAAATCCTTTGAATTTTCTTTCTTCTATTTTTTTAATAGAGCCGCAACTAGAGAGGAGTGATTCAAACCATAATCTCTTATAGTTTATGGTGTACATGATAACTTTTAAGTAGTGAGAGTTAAAGTAGCTTAAATTAAGAGATTTAATTAAAAAAATGTTGAATTCAAATCATAAAGCATAAAATTTCGCTGGATTTAACATGTTAAGCGAAATAGTGAACAAAAGCCTGGAAGATAAAAGTTGAAGCAAAAATGTAGCGAAATATGCTTGTTGTCAAACGAATTTGATGTTTGTGTCTTGCCGCAGGTACCTTAAGAATTCAGCGAAAGCAGCTGGAAATTACCGTTTCGCCTCAGCAAAGACCAACCTCTTCGCTGCAGCGAAGACCAAACTCTCCGGACCACATGAAGAAACCAACTGAAGTTCGCTGCTGCGACTACCTCGTTCTGACCGATCAAGATAATATCTAACCCAAGGATGCATGGCAAAGATTCGTGATCCCGAAACTCCTCTCAGCCGTCGTAGAGTCAACTCTGCAGCATCCGAAAAATATGCAGCAAAGCCAGCAAATTGCAGAGAGGATTTTCAGCAGATAGTTAGCAGGGTTGCAGCTGATTATCGGTGGAAGTTCAGCAGAATATCAGCAGGATTTCGGCGACACTTCAAGAGGCCTATATAAGGAGAGAGTTCCCTTCATTAGAAGAACTTTTTTCTCTCGGAGATTTTTCTCTAAGTTTCAGCACTTCCGACCAACTTTTTTCTTTCCGACAGAAGTCACTCGAAGGAGTAGCTTCGCCCGGAGCAACTTAGTTGTAGTTTAAGTTTTCCTTTCAACTCAGCGAAACTTTGTACCCGGTGTTCGCCGGAATCTTTACGCTAAGCATTTTGGGTTTTTACTGTTTTCTTACTCTACTTTATACAAGTTCATTTCCGCCTAAGCATGTTCTTCATCCTTTATTTTTATGCGAATATGACTTCCGGTGTTATGAGTAGCTAAACCTGTTGCGGAAGGTTGAGGGGAAGTAAGGAATTTGCTTAAGCGAAGGGATTAGCGAGACTAACTTGTTATGCATGCTTCACTTATTTAACATACAATGTGTGAACAACTCTTTGTATGAACTCTGTGATAAGTCAAAAGAGTTAAAGCAGAGCGAACCAGCGTGTAGGACTTAAAGCGAACACTTAGAGATGAGGTTCGTCCAGTGCTAGCGGTTGCTTAGCTTCCAAAGAGCTCGAGAGAGCCAAGTGCCAAAGTTTGAGAGAACTAAAGGGGTTGCCGTTAGTATCCACAGTTCGCTAGTTGCTTCGCCTAAGCGAAGCTTTGAAAACCCAACCCTTCCGATATTTAATCCTAATTGATAATTAATCATTTCAATTCCTTCCATAAGACCTAACCTAATTACCATAAACTTTCACATGAAAACATTCACAAGAACACACGAAAATCCCTGTGGAAGATGACCTGGTATTCTTATTAAAACTTGCTGCACGATTGTGTATACTTGCACATTCGCCTAAATTACTGCACACGCACATCGCCAGAGTAAGCGATATTTCGCCACAGCGAAATAATTGCCTCCACATCACCATTCCACGTCATTCTCATTTCATTATTATTTTGTGGTGGGTAATTTAGCGAACAGTACACATTTATACATTAGAGTTATCTTTTTATTCAACAACATTCGAAGAAGGGAAACTAGAACTTGTAATCTTTTTACACTATGTTATATAAGATGTAGTTAGAGCTTTATTCTTGTTGGTTATACAGTAAAGCTATTACTTTTATTAGCTTATTGTTTTTTGTTTGTTTAAAACTAAGACCTATTTTATAATAATTTTCATTTTTAAAGAGGAATTATAAAGAGAAAATTTATTAGAGAGAGCAAAAGTTAAGTAATTATTATATCGGAGAAAAAGTATTAGTTTACGAATTCGAATCCCCCACTCCTACCTCCACTTCTTGTGTTAATTAAAAAAAAAGTAAGAAAAAAAACGATAAAGAGAGAGAAAAATTGATAAAGTATATGCTATCCGAAGAATAAAACTTTATCAAGATGAAACATAATTCAACCAACATCTTGTATTAGCGACTTCTAAATTAGAGATTCGATTCTTCATCTATCAAAAAAAAAAAAAATAAATAACAATAAAATTTTAAAGAGCAAAAGATACTATATATTGTTTAGAAAAAAGAAAATAGTAATTAGAAAGAGAGAAAATTATTGCCATTGGAAACTAAGAAATTTAGGTTAGGATAAATACCCTAGGAAAAATAAATTAAAGAGAGAAAAGTTTTATAGAGAGAAAGTGCAATAAATTTTAGAGGGAAAAATGGTGGGAAAAGATTAAAGTTTTGGAAAACGAGAGAGAAATGAGAAAATTTGAGAGTGAGAAATATTGGTGGAAATATCAAAATTTTATAAAGAGAGAATTGAGAGAAATATAAAGAAAGAGAAACAAAAGTAACATATATGAAATTTTAGGGCGTGGGTCCACCCCCGTAGAACACCTTCTGCGCGTGCACACCCTCGCACGATAGGCTCGTCATGCGATGTTGTCGTGATCTACATGCGCCGCTGCCTCAGTTTGAGTATTGATTCTTATTTTAGGGCCTTAGGATGATTTCTATTCACTGGGTTCCCTGCTAGTTAGCTGGTTCGATATGATTGCTGATTAGTGTTCCTTGTAAGGTTGTTTAAGTTAGGCTGTTACCATTTTTGTCTGCATCTAAGAGAACACTTTTTGTGTTATTTACGAGGTAATGATCTCTTGGCTCGAGTTATGTGTACCCTACGCAGGTTTCCCATGGATTGTTTATGATGCATGTATGTATTGTCTTGAGCACGTATAAGTAGTCTGTCTTGTTTACTATGATATTCTAATTGTTTGGGGGCTAGCATGTGTCCCAGTTCTGCTTTATAACTGTATTGTAGTATACTGTTTAGGGTGCATGATATACTATTTATTGAGCATGTTGAATGATCTGCCTAGGACTGAGCATGTAGTACTCATAGTTTTTTATAGTTAGGTTGTCATCATCTAGAGGCAAGTGAGAGGATGCGATGTAACATGTCATCCTCTCAGGCTGGGGATGTGAGGATTCATGCCACCCCTAACAGTCAGAAATACGAGGTAACATGTCGCCCCTAGTGAAGCCTAGTTAGATATGTTCATTTTCCCTGCGAGGACCCACCCAAACTAGGTGGGGAATCCCCAATTAGGTGGAGAACGAGGCTGGGTATGGGGAAAGAAAATTGTCTATTAGCTTTACGGGTCGGGGACGGAGAATGTATTCTCTGATCCCCGCTCCGTTTACCTTTATTTATTATTTTTTTAAAAAAATATTTTTTCCCTCATTTTACTCCTTTACAATTTAGATAATAAATATTTGTTGGCAAAATTATGTATTCAAATGAATATTTTTCCTTAATAATTAACAATATAGTTGAAACTTGATAAATATTTTCTAAGAAAGTACTTATTTAAGATTATTATTCAAAAGATATAAAAAATGAAGAAAGAAAGAAAAAAATCCTGCGGGGAACTCGATCCCCGCAAATTCCCCGCAGGGAATCCTCGCCCCAATCTCCGCAAAAAAAATAATGAATTTCGCAGGGACGGTTATTGATTTTGGTAGCAGGGACGAGGATGGGGAAGCCATTCTCTGGCTCTGCCCTACCCCTTGGACATCTCTAAGCCTAGTTTATGGCCTGCTAGAGCTCTGACCATAGTGCAAGCCTACTATGGGAGAGTCTTTAGCTTCATGTGATGGGCGTGAAGGGGCTAACATAGTTAATGCGAGGGCCTCCCACCAATTGTGATTCAGTGGACACCATTCTCGAGTCGTAAGCATGTAGACCTGCTCCAAGGTAGTCTGTGTAGGCCTACATTTATCGAGATTTAGTAGCATGCGGTGTATGCATGTACACATACTAAATGTCGGAAGGAAGGGTCCCTCGTGCTAGTGTCGTCAGTACATCATTCCAAGTTGTCTAGAGTTGTTCATTTGAGGCGTCCACTAAGTGTTCAAATCAGTGCAGTGTCACTGATTGTTAGGTCGAGAGACCGAGTTGCTCACGTAAAAGAGTTATGTTGATAAGTTAGTGTTGGTTGGCTGTATTACATGTAGAGTTAGGATGCATGTTGCTGTGTTACTGTGCATATTGTACTCCAGTTGGGGGTTTTTATTAAGTATTTTGTACCCACCCTTATTTTATGTGGTTCTCCACCAAGTAACTTTGGAATCACCGAAATGGTTAGATAGAGGGACTAAGATGATCATGGGAGCCCATTGCACCTTTATTTATAGTTTTTCGTTTCAGCATGTTAGTTTGGAGATTGTTTATCAACTCATTGTTTGATGACTATTTTTAATAATCTCTAACTAGAGGCTCGAATTTATGTTTTTCAATTATTTTTTGATTGAAGGATTTTCTAGTTTAAAATAAATGAATTTGAATTATCGTTATTTCTGTTATAACTGTTTGAATCACGCATATTGATTGAGAACTTAGGTCTAGGACCATTTAGGAAGTCGGGTTCTTACACGTACCCTTTTCTATGCCCGTAGATCTCCCGAATTAATTCACGATTTTGTGGTATGGCTCGCTACATATTTGAATACAATGATATGTTAAGTGTTGTGGCTACATATTCTGTAAATATGTTATATATACAACTAACACATTCCTATTTGATGTATGTCACTTTATTGATCACGTATTTTCAATAAGCTTAACAACAAATTTTGAAAGGAAGACGTATGAATCTTCTAGCCTATCCTTTATGAGTTCAAGTGCATTCTCTTTGCCCTCCATTACTTTGTAATAGTAGATATCAATCCCGTAGTTTTTCTTCATATACTTGGGGGTGCATGATAGCTTGTTGTTGGAATGAATAAAGGATTGGACTTATACAAATATTATTATCGGAGTAGCCTACGTTTGGCCATCACGACAACATCAACTTGGCAAGTGCAGTAGTCAATAAACTCTTTTCTATAACCAAAGATTCTCACCTCTGTATATTGATGCATGAACATATTGGTTGCAAGTTTCATGGACATACTAAGTCATAAACTGCTTCTTGTTTGACTTCACGTCTTAAATTGGAAGCTTCTAATCAATGCTAAATACAATGCAACCTTACAAAACTGGTCCATCTGATGTGTTGGTGTTGTACATTCCTGTACGTATTTGAATAATCTCAGCCAAGATGCAACAATTATCATACACTCCATTCACAAACTTATTGTACATCCATTATAAATATTGTCCTTCGTTATGTTTATGACCTTGCATTTGTCCGCTCCATCTTTGTATATCGATATGCTATCAACTTATAACTCTCGTTCAGCTCGAGGCCCATTGTTATTAATGATAAAAGTTGATATAGCGTAGTTTCATGAACTATGTCGACCATGACTATCTTGTAATTTGAATACACAACACTCACATCTCAATTCTTGTTGAATACACTTGTGATGGATGTATTAGAAACAAGAATATTGCACCAATTAAGATCAAAGATGTGGGGATGAAGGAGCGATATGATTTGTAAGGTGGTTTTGGCAGTGCGTTAATATCGAATTATAGATATTTTAGGATTTAAATTTGAAATTATCTGATTATTGATATTGAGCAACTAAATCAAGTAATTGAAAAAAAAATATGTAAGTTGGTTACAAGGAGATATTCTCTCTTCATTTTGAAGGTGCGACCTTTAACTTAATTAATATAAATTTGGTTTTTATTAAAAAAAAATTATTTGATGGGTTAAAAAAGAGAGATTAAATTTGTGGCATTTTGAAATATTTTAATTATCTCTCCTAGATTTATAATTTAGACTCTTTTTTGAAGTCTAAAAATTTAGACATTTTTTTAATTTGGTGGGGGGGGGGGGGGGGGGGGGGGGGGGGAGGGGGGTGGGGGGGGGGGAGGGGGGGGGGGGGGGGCGGGGGGGGGGGGGGGGGGGGGG